>CBVK0100526242.1:0-13632 GCA_900067695.1 Picea abies
AAATTTAGAAAATGTGTAGAGTCTGGATTGATGATTTACCTCACCGGTAGAAACCCTGGAATTGGTTTAAATTTCATATATATGCACTACATCAGGTGTGAATATGACTCTCTTTGCAGTGCTGAAGTTGTTCATATGATACATGGAGAGAATATTGATGGAATATTTGGGAACGTGTAGCACATTCTCTAAGATTTTGTTTGTGAGTTCAATTCTTCCTTTTCCAGTGACCTCGACTGGAGAGTTGTCCCCCATCAGAATAGGAGGACCTTTTCATGCGTCCAATGAAGAGTAGACTTCTTTTGTGGCTTCCATGTGGTGTGATTATCTTGAATATATAATCCAAGAATCGGGAGAGGATTTGATGGAAATCAAAGCATGGCTAGAATTACCTTTATTGGGATTTTTATCTTTTTGTTTCTTCTTCTTGGAACCCTCGAGGATGTGATCTCCAAGGTTTTTTTGTTGAAGTATTTGGGCCATTTGATCTATATATTTCTACATACATGCATATTATGAATGGAATCCTTTATGGCAGTAAGTGTTTCCCCTTTTCTTCCCTTTCCACCTTTGGATTCGGAGGAATCATTGAAGGGTTTTGAGTACCCTTCTTTGGATTTGCATGTGCCTTCCTTTTGTCTTGTTTTCTATATTTCTGGTTTTGATGACTGCTACCATCTTGCACAACAAGTGCATGCACCTTTGGGCCTTTTATTTTTCCCATGTTGATGAGCTTGTTCTTCTCTTGCGTCATATAATCAATAAAGACCTCAAGAGAGGGCATCTTCCAGGTGGATCCATAGGCAAGCTTAACTGAATGAGACATGTATACAAACACTGCATATTCTAGACCAAGTTTGGAAAGAATTGTAAGAACCATCTGTATCTCCTCCTTATATTTATCAACCTCGCAATCCTTGATTTGTGACAACAACTCATTATATTTGGTAAATAAATCTTGGAGATTGACAAATGTTTTTGGATCCAAAGCGAGTAATTCCACCTCGAGTATATGTGCCCTCATATCATCCTGTTTTCCAAAAATTCCTTCTATGGTGGTCCAGACTTCATTGGGGGTTTTACAGGAGGATATGTGAAAGAAGAGTTCAAGAGAAATGAGACTACAAATAGTTCCAAACGCTTCATCTATCTGATTCAGATACTTCAATTTTTCTATGGTTGATGTGGGTTCGGTCTCTGTGTCCATGGTTAACCTGTATAATCCTCATATTCTAAGATGAATTATCATCTTGTCCTTCCATGAAAATAAATTGTATGGTGTAAGAATGAATTATTTTAGAAATTCCATTTTTATTGATGTCTTCAATCTTCGGTACCTGCAAAAAGACTCTAGTGTGTATTTTTATTAGAAATCCTTGGGCTCTTATATCATATAAATGTGGATGAACCTACACAGAAAATATATAGCTAGAAAAAATACATACACAATTTGCAGAGAAATGAGAAAAGATAGAAATGAGAGAGTGAGAATCAAAGAATTTGCATGAACCAAATGAATGAATGATAATTTACACATGATACACTTTGTATAACTCAACTAATGTGCACTGGAGAATCAAAGAATTTGCATGAACCAAATGAATGAATGATAATTTACACATGATACACTTTGTATAACTCAACTAATGTGCACTAGAGGAAAAGAAAATGCACCATAGTGATGGTCTAGAGTGATATGGACACACACCGACAGTTACGAGAGTTAACTGCCACCTAGTATGAGTTAACTAGTCTCTTAGTCTTTAGTTAACTAACTGAAACAACGTTAAGTGAGGAGGAGATCATGGAATCATGAGTAATGTGCTAGTATGGTGATAAACCCAAGGACAATGCGCATTAGCAGGTGATGATCCCAATGTTGCATGGTTATGAAACCAATGTGGCATTAAGACTCCACTCAATTGATCAAACTGAAGTGATGAAACCAATGTGGCATTAAGACTCCACTCAATTGATCAAACTGAAGTGTGAACTAAAGAGAATATTCTCCTAGAATGTAGGAAAAGGAATATTCTCCATAAACTATAGGAGACTAAATAATGACTAATAAACATAAGGAAAACCTTAGGAAAAATAAATCCTAGGTGTGTGTGAAGTATCTGCAACAGACATATACCCACTATGTATTTTTTTGTGGCTATGATCTATTTGACATGGATCCACCATGTATCTTTTTAGTGACCATGGTTTCTACATTCTATATACTTTGAAGATCCATAGTCTACTTGATTTGGCAGCAATGATTTTTCACACCTAAGCATTGGGACGCTTGCTTCAAGAAGAGAGTCAATTGACATCTTGGTTTTTATTTCAAGTACTTTCCCAATCAGAACTTTGGTGAACTAAACCTAGGCCCACTCATCATCTTCCTTCATGATTTGTAATGTATTTTGGCCATTATCTCTCCTTCTATTCTCACATATCAATGGGAATATGTTATAGCATTTTTTTACAGTTCCTAGTCCTAGATACCTAATTAGCCACTATACACACCACTTGATGACTTTGATCACTTTGTAGACTACCTAAACATTATCCTTGGCAATCCACATGCTCTTCCTACTCACAAAATGAGTGTGTATGTTAAAAAGTGGATAAAAAATATAAAATTAAGGAAAATCACATGCACCTTACCAAGGTTTACATGAAAACTACTTCCATAACTTATTGAAACCTATTCCAAACTATCTCAACCAATTTTAACTGGTATAAAAAGAGACCTAAATGGAGGGAAGAGGTAAGCACTGATGTAATAGAGCTATCATTTTGGTATCCTTGTGCCAAACCAATCATAGGTTGTTGTTTCCCTATGGTTTTTATGACCTTCAACCCATGGAAAGCCCCTGATTTCTAAGTATTTTCTCATTTTCATGCATTTGAGGTCTCAAGACTCTTGATTTGACTCATCCTATTGTGTGTATAATACTTGGAATCCTAAATTAGTCTTGAGAGGCTCGGAGACAGAGGAATCTAGATGATGCTTATGGAAGGTGCCGACAATGAATATGGTATAACTTTGTACAAAGTTGTTCATTTAATTTAAAATTAATATCTCTCTTCTTTCTCTCCCCTAAATTCAATGTTTATGTTTATTGATTGATCTCTATCTGCATTTGGTATTGGAACTAACTTTCCCGGTTGGTTATTTAGGATTATTTGTTGCGATCTTGTTTTCATCATCAACTATTTGGTTTCAGGAAGGTTCCTTTTTTATTGTGTAGGTATTGAAGCTTGAGGTGGATCAAGAACAAGTGGATTAAGGATTAACAACGAGGGATTCATTTCCAAACAACCATTAGGACTAGGTAGGTCCTCCTTGTAACCAAATGGTAATTATAGTAAATAGATTGTAGGTTAACCTTAGAGATTGAAGTGCATTGTTCTTTGAATTTGATCTATTAATAGTCCACCCTAGCTATAGGGTAAATTCATCCGCAATAGTAGAATCCTTCATAGGTAGGAAAGAGGGGAAGTGATTGTACTAAATAATTTGTAGAATGTGTGTCTCAACAAGCTAAAGCCTCACCACATAGTTTCACTAGGTGATAGTTTCACCGGGTAGCAATTTCACTATGCAATTTCATTGTGCATTTTCCTTCACCTGAACATCCTTCAATCAAAGATAGTGACACGCGATAGCCTTTGATATCATATAAGTAACAATTAAATGGAATATTGTATTTTCTATCTCATAGATTACAATGCATTGGCTCCAATATAGCCATATGAAGCCTCTAACAAACTATCATCCATAGATAACAAACTATTCCTAGATGATTAACATTCCAAATAGATAATAACAACGACAACATAAATAACTTCGACACAACAAGAATTAGTTGGTTTCATTATTATGCATCTTAATTAAGGAATCTAACAATAAAAACTAACTTTCATGAGTTTAATAGTGAAACAAGGTGATGGACAAGACCTAAAACCAATTGGGAGGAAATAAAATCTAAAGTTGAAGAAAATAAATATTGAAAAATAAAAACAAACTCCAATTAACTTCATAGTGGAACATGGGGATAGACATGACCTAAAATGATTTGCGATAAAACAATTTGTAAATTTTGTGAGCCTAAGAAAGTAGAGGTTGAAAAACACATACTTTTGGAGTGCCTAGCCTAGGTGGGCATTAAATCTCATTTCTAAAACATTTGTAATATCTCAAAATTTGTAATTTACTCATCCATAAAAACCAAAATAAATTAATTAACCTTATTTCCAAATTATTTAATTGAAAAAAAAATTTATAAAGAAAATTAATTAGTTTTACTTTCTTAAAATAAGATACATCAATGTTAAACAATAAATTTATATAAATTTTATAAAATTAACAATATATTTTATTTTCTTAATTTTATGATTAGATAATTCTTTAAAAATTTACTACATCTCAAGTCCCTGAGGTGTAGGATAGTCGGTGATAGAGTGTGTTGTTAAGGCACTCCATGATGTTAAGTCACAGGTTCGAAACCTTTGGGGACAAAAAATCCAGCCATGTTAAGGGTTGGTGTGGCTCAAGACGGTAGCAAACAAATTTTTTTTTTTACTACATCTCACATGGAATCTTATTTAATTGATTAAAATATTTTTTACATTCTTATTTACAAGTAATTAATTAAAATATTTTAGTGGTTATTATTTATTAAGAGAATTTATAAATGATTAGAGATCGAACAATGAAACTCCTTATTAGTCCCTACCTCTGGCCAGGGACTATAGCTTCTACCTCGTAGTCAACGATGATTGACCACATATTAACTAGTTGTTTTGTTGCATTAGTTGGTGCATTTTTCTAATTGATTTCTTATTAGTTCCCAAGTTTGCGATTGTTTCAAATTATCTTTTATTAATTCTCTTTTTTGAAATTAAAAATCCTTTTTATCAATTTCAAAAAAATTATATGAGGATTTTTTAATTTCCCCCCTACATATTGATGTGACTAAATAACCTTGGTGGAGGGAAATATTATTTAGTTATTTGTCAGAATTTAAAACTAATTTAAAAAATGAGTAAACATGATTCGTAGAATTGATCAGTTGATCCAATTGCATTTGATGAAAACTGCAAGTTGGAGCTTGTCACTACAGTAGATGGAATTTAATGAAAACTGTAAGTTGGATCTTGTCACTACAGTCGATGGCCTTGGGCTACAATAGATGGCTGGTCATGTCCATGTGCATGCCCTCACACCAGACCCTGAAATCATCACAGCTTGACATGACTACACTCATGAAAATTATTCTTCATTGCATGGGTTATATCCAGCCTTCCCATTTACCTTTCTCTGAGCTTGCCAAATTTGTAATTTGGGCCAATTTCTCCATTGTTGGAATGAATGTCAATCTCATGTGGAATTCTATTAGTTCTTACCAGGTGAGATTGATACACTTACTTTCTCTATTTTGCAAATAAATACACTTCCTTTCTCTTATTTTATCTCCATTTTTATGTAAATAAACATATTACTTTCTATCATAGTTACATACAAGTGTTAATATTTTTTACATGGAACCTAATACATGCTAAAATATTGCATCTGAAAAAACTGCATAAAGTATGGAAAATTATAGGAACCTATATGATTCAAAATGAAAAATGCAATTTGTTGTTATGCATACATCAAAAAAGGAATCAAATGAAGAAATGACAAAGAAAACCAATGCCAGGTATTAAATCATTAATATGATCCTAGAATCTTTTGTAAAATTCAAAATATTAACAGATAAAATAATTCAGAATATTGGCAGATAAATATTTACCAACTTCATTGCAATAAATTCTATAAATTGAACTAACGAAACTATGTACCATTGTTTTTAAACAATTAGGGCCCTTAGATAAGCATGCTTCCTGTTGGTGGAGTTTTTTGAATGGTTCAATACTAGTTCATACAATAGCTTACTCAGATTGAATTTTATTCTATAAATATCTGAACTTTTTTATGATAATTTTTTTAGCTTAAAAAGTAATGAAATAAAGCAAAAATGGATTAACAACTATAGGTTAATAGATATTCAAATTACTTTGAATTCCAAAAAACAAGTGTCTAGGTTTGTGTAAAAAGAATTATTGCCAAGAAGAGCCATCCAAGACCTGTATTTTCATGGCGAGAGCTCGTATTTTGCAAACATCCTCATCTTCATCTCTACGAAACCTCCTCCTCCTTGGAAAGAGAATCTTCATAACCAAATTTAGATAAGAAACTTCTACTTTACCCTCCTCTGTATTTTTCGAAGATAGAATCTATTTCGAAGGCTATTGAAAGGACATGAAAATCCACAAAAGAAAATCCTGTATTGACAATACCAGTCTTTTGAAAGTTCATACATAAAGAAAGGAATTTATGTGTTCGCTAGCGCCAAAGGTCAGTATCACCACATAGGTCTCGCATTCTATTCCCATGATCTCCATAGTGACCAAATTTAATCTCAATACCGCAGAGGTCTCATGTTTTATTCTCCGTGTTCTCGACATATTTTCCTCCACCAACTATACAAAGATAATAATTCATTGTATGGAAATAATAATTCTTTCTTAAAAGAAAAACAAAATCAAGAAAATCCTAATTTTCTCTACAAATAAAAACCCTAATAAAAAAATGAAATCATTTTTCCTTGATCTCAATCGTCTCAGGTTCAAACTGTCGTGGAGCCATGGATTTATGAAGTGGATTCCCATAGTGAAAGCTTTGGCATATTGAAAATGAAAGTACATGGTGATTAGGTTTAGAGTTTTATGGAGAATGTTAGAGACAATGGCACTTTGGTGCGTTGTCCATAGACAAACACCAAACACCACGACACTTTGCATTCCAAACACCATGACACTTTGCATGCATGTGTGCTTTTAATGCTCTTGCTCTTTAGCATGATTTATGTTAGTTGTACACTTTTTAGCGAATAATTTAGGGGAGATTATGGTTGAGTGCTTATATTTATGATAGTTTCAATGGATGAAAGTTCAAAAAAATAGTTATTCAATGTTTAGGTCTGAGAGTCTGTAATTAGACCCAAAACATTCAAAGATTAAAAAAACTTAAAAAAAGGAATTCTATGTTTCATTAAAGTTCAATCGAGATTGAATATTTGTATAAGAGAGAATATTTATATAAGATATTTCGATTACATTTTTTTTGTTTATGAAACTATATGAAATGCAATGTTCAACCTATAGAACGAATGGATAAACTAGATTGAAAATGGGTTATTTGTCACCGAATGGATAAAAAAGTGTAGCAATATCAATTGTGGTGAGAAAATCCCCCCTGCAGATAGGTGGAACCACCCTCAACTGGGTTTCCTTCAGTTGAGACAATTAAAAAAAATGGTTCTCTATATTCTAATATGATTTTCCTATGAGTGCTTTCTTGCAAGCTTAACCTACAAAAACAATCAATTCCTCTTCCTACTGCTATCCAATGTTATATAACAACAATCCTATAATAGGGATAGAGATACAAAACAAGAAATGAACAAAGTGGATATGAGAAATAGGCCAAGTTATCATTAAATTGGAAACATGAAACTTACAACCTGATCTGTGTTGCAATCCCTCCAAGTCTCCAAAACTCTAGTCCTAAAATACACACTTTATAAGAAAGAGCCTCACTTTGATATCCTTATTCTCAAGATCAAAACTTTGTTATCATATTCTCATTTTCCCTTCTCACTCTGAATAGCCCTAGTTTTATGGGATCAGGAAGGTCTAACCACTTATAGTAATTAGGGAATGTAGTTGAGGATAAGGGGAATATGATAATATTTTTTTAACCTTCATGTTATCCTTATGTTTATGACTTCCCTAAATATGATCTAACCAAATATGAGTTAAAACAAGAAGAACAACCCAAGAATCACCCAGATCCTTCTCAAAACAATCCCTAGATCCATGGGATTTTGAATAATCTGTAACGACACTCCCCCCAAGAGGCAGATAGGGCATCCTGGATTCCCCTTTTGAACTAGAAAAGGAAGAGGTACAGAAGGGAATACTTGGTTAAACAAGGCTAGAAAGACAAAGAGAAAGGTGGGTTTTCGACCTCCAAATGATGGTTTTGTTCCTCTAACTTTACTAGGGATCATGACATGTGATTTTTACATGGTGTCAAGGTTGCAATACTTATAAAAGCATGGCATTTAGGCCATGACACTCACTAAGCATACTACAATGCAATTGTGACACTTATAGGGTGAGATGTCAAAATTGTGACACTTAACAAAGTGAGATGTGACACTTGCGACACTTGGCTAGGTGTGACAAAATGTTGTATAATAGATGCCCCCTAAAGTGTGAGGTCATAAGAGAAAATGATGGAAGAAACGCTTTGAAAAATTGTGGATGTCAAGGAACTGAAGTAGGAAACCTATCGAAATCTTCAAACAACCATCAATCAATATACATAGATCATCTCGAGTTAGGCATGTCCAGGCTCGGAAAAATGGACTCAAAGCATGGTCGTTGACCAATACATTGTGTATCCATGAGATTATTGATGAAGGATATGGCCAATGAACATACAATGTGGATCCATATCTCTATGAATTTATCATAATGTAGCCACGATATTGTACACAATGGAGCTAAAACATGACAAAACATAGCCACATACCAAGACAACGTGGATCTATGTAACAATATACATCAAGACAGCACGATGATCATATTGAAATTCACAATCTCCATTGGAACCTAGGATAGGAACACATGTGAAAGAAGTGCCACAAAAAGGGTCCCAGGGTCTTCGTCTCCATATGAAACTTAGTACAATTCTAACCATGTGAAAATGTGTTGATGTCAAACATGGTAGAAACCACTTGATTACCGATCAATGATTTAAACTGTTAATAAGTGCGAGGGAGATCACCAATGGTGACAAGGATTCCCAAGGTACCTCCAGTATAGTGCAGCGAGTGTGAATGAATGAGTTGAATTCGAACACTTGTGGAATCATCAGATCATGGGTCAATTATGTAAACCCACCGTCGAAGGCGAGGAAACCTGCCATTGAGGCATGTAGGTTCCAAGGTACTAACTAGTTTCTAAGTATAGTTGTTGGATGATGTGTTGAGGTCGATAGGAATAGACTCTTCGAAGGAGGGGCTTGATGTATCCCCCATCAACAACATGAAACAAATGTAGGATAGTGATGAATAGTGATGGATTAAATGGGTGTGAACTAACACGAGGAACTGACACAAGGATGGTAATGTATGACACTAAACACTAAAGAGGTTGAATTCCCTTGAACATGTAACGACATGGCATATGAATTAGAAGCATTGAATCAACGACGTATGGAACAAATATCGGATGTGGTGACAACCAAAGGTTATCCTTAAAAGAGTATGATGACACATAGGATGAAAATGAAGGGGAGACAACAATATAACCCAAAATGGAGGTAACTGCCATGTTCAAGGGTGAAAAAATAGCTTCCAAAATGAGAAAAAACTTGGCCCACTTCTCAAATTTTCCCCCACCCAGATAGGCGAGTAACTCTTTGTTTTTTAGCGAGCTCAAGGAGGATAAAAAATGCTCATTCCCAAAAAAGGGTCATTCATTGTTTAGTTTTTCTATTCCAGAAAAGGGAAAATCGATGTTCTTTTCATATTTCGAGAGTCTGAAAAGATTCGATAAATAAGACTCTATAATGAAATTTTCTGTAAAGTTAGTCTCTAGAACCCCAAAAAGTATAAAACAATACCTGGGAGAACTCTCCTAACCAAGATGGCTAGGGCGTTCCTTTCTCATAAATAGTTTGATGAGACCAAAAAATCAATAAACTACCGCTCAACAGACGTTCTTTCTAATTCAGTTTCACGAGCATGTAAGACAACAAGATCGCTTGACAATATTTTGAGTTTTGAAGAGTTTGAAAAGAGTTTAAAGGAATCTCCAATAAGGTACTTTTTTCGTAAAGTAGGGCTTTTGAAGCCGAAAATGGGATAAACCAAACACCAAAAGACACCCTTTCTAAGCCTTTTAATGAGTGAAAAAGGAGACAAGTTCACTCGGTGATATTTTCATGTTTAGGAAGTCTGAAAAGAGATTAAAGGAGACTCCAAAGAGTTCCTTTTTCATATAGCTTTTATGAGTCCAAAAAAGTGATAAATCTATACTCAGTAATCTATTCTCATGTATTAACGAGCATGGGAAAGAACAAAGAATGAGCTCAGTCTAGACAAGAATACTATGTGATGATGGGAACAACCCCCAAGTGAGGATCGCTCCTATTAGTGTGGCTCTTTAGAGGTATTTTTCCCTCGGCTAGATGGATGGAAGATAGTGGTTGGATTCTAGCATGATGTCCATCGGTTGGAGACCTATCCCCGAAGTGTCATTTCCTCTGTCGAATCTCCTTCTTTCCTCATTTATACATCCAATTACTAATAATAATATGTTCACTGAATGGGGAAGAAGAAATAGAACAAATGGGTTAAGGAAAAGAAGGGTCAAGTATTCTATGAAAAGGAATACTTGACATGGATTGAAAAGAGTGAGGATCTGAAACCATAAAATAGGGGTGAGGAGGATACGAAATGGAAGCAGTGGTATGAATGGCATGATAATTGGCCTCAGCGGGAAGTAGTGGCATGGTGTCGCTAAATAATTTAGGCGCAGATAGACTAGGAACAACCCAAGGATTTAAAGATCTGAGGGATAGGGGTACCATGGATGAAAGCATGTGAACCAGAGATATCGGTTCAGTAAGGTTAGGGGAAGGTAAGGAGAAAGTTCCCATAAGAGTAGATTATTTAAGAAGATTAAACCCTACACTATCATACATCACTTTCAAATCTATGACTAATGGGACATTATTTGTGCTACTGGGAATAGTATTGGGTATGCAATAGTTGAGTTGGTCAATTTTTACAATTTTCCCTTCATGAGGGAATTTTAATGTACTGAAGATCGAGGAAGCAACAATAGACATGGCGTAAAACCAACTACGACCAAACAATAAATTGTAATCAAGGGGCGCATCAACCACTTACTCCTATATTGAAATGATTTTTACCCCTATCTCCATAGCTAATGAGTTCAAGAGACCATATGGTTTAAAATCATGCCCATTAAAATATTTGAGGGTGGTGAGTCACTGGTTGGGACCAGGAGAGACAACAACTTTCCAACAGGCTAATGACATGATTCAAGTAGAGGCTTCTTCATCCAAGATAGTACGATGGATGATTTTCCCATGAACAACAGATCGAATCTAAAAAGCGAGTTGGTGGGACAACCTTGGTTTAAAGTGGTCCAGACTAAACATGATGACATTTGAAGTCTCGACATCTATGGCTCCTATAGTGGACAACAATGTGCTTGTTGATTGGGACAGTTCTGTAGAACTTTAAGATTCAACATGGTACAAGGTGCTTGGGCTAAATCCTCAACAATATTACAATTCTAAGTGGCACGAGCACTGGGATTAAAAGATGACTTCCAAATTTTACCCTTCGGTGGGAGAAATACTAAGTCAAAGGTGGGATTCTCTATTTGGAGAGAACCGAGAAGTAGAGGAGAAACATATGAGGTGGTGGATTTATCTTTATCACCCCCAGGAGTAGTGTTGTCTGAAACAATATCATAGTTCTTGGACCTAGTTGTGAGGTCAATAGTCTTAAACATGTACGCTTGTTCAGGTCGATGGGAACTAGAAGAAGCATCCCCTTGAGGAGGATGACCTACATTACCCTTTGGAAAAGGGGTAGGATTTTGGGAAACCATTTATTCCTGTTGAGGGGGGAAGGGATTAGTCAAGACAGTGGGTTGAGGTTCCCCTTTCAGAAATTGATTGACTTCATCTCAGCAGGGACAATCTCGTGTATAATGATCCTATACACAAATGAGGTAGGGGTACTTTTCTTTTCATTTAGGCTTGTTCTCAGAAGTTGGATTAGGATTTTTAGTGCCCTCCTATTGGTTTGAAGATGATTTATATTTACACTTATTTTTCTTCTTTCCTCCAGGTTTCTGGGATGAACTGGATTGAATTGATTTCACTTTGGAGGATTTCATAAGAGGGGAATAGATTTGGTATTTCCATTGGCATGGGTGTCTTTGGAGGGGCAGGATGGATCAATGAATAGTTGGGGAGCAGGTGAAATGAGATCATATAGAGTGTTAGACTTGGAATATACCTAGTCCAGGTATTGAGCACGAATAATGACCTTATCCTCGGTAGCAGTGCCTCCCATGGCAACATCTCACGTAATAGGTGGTAGAAGTGACTTCATGAAACAATATGCCATTAGTTGGTTCAAAATGGTAGCTTTGATAAGACGTTGTTTCCTCCTCCATTCATGAATGTGATCATATATGTGGGTGGAGGTGGATTGTTTTAATGATGTCAAAAGATCAGTATCGGTATCATACTGAATTGGCAATTGGAAGTGAGTGAGAAAATCCAAGGTGATGGAATTGAAGTCATGTTGGCAGCCAATTCACATTTTCCACTAACTAATAAGATGCCTACACCAATGTTTTGTAAACATTAATTTTTCGTCGCAATTAACAAATAAACGACACTTTTATTCTTTGTGACATTTGCACATTTACCTTCGTTTTTGTTTTCACGACTGTAAGCGTGAACAGCAGTGGCTCTATCAACAGTATTGGAGATTTTATCTTTAATATCGTGATTCGATGGTCTTAAGACTTTTATCGGTTTTCATCTTTTAAAACACTGCTGGAATAGTTGGTTAATGATGATGTTTATACGATTTCCTGGTTGTTATTTTTGAGTTGGAATTATCTTTGTTGTCCTAATCTAAATTTGTTCCTTTTGGCAAAGATAACTGCTTCTACCAGTGTGTTGCCATTGTTGGCAGCCAATTCACATTTTCCACTGACTAATAAGCTGCCTACACCAATGTTTTGTAAACATTAATTTTTCGTCGCAATTCTCAAATAAACAACACTTTTATTCTTTGTGACATTTGCACATTTACCTTCGTTTTTGTTTTCACGATTGCAAGCGTGAAAACTTGGTCTTTCGTAGTCGCATTAAAATCATTATTTTAATTGTCGTTATCTTTCTTTTCGATATACCTATTGCGCTTACCTTTTCACTTATTACTATGCAGTTTGCAAAACCCTTTTGATCTACACTCATTTGACATTCTTTGATTGATCATGTAGTTTCGTTTCATGAGTGATTAAGTTGGTGATTCATTGGCAATTGGATTTATATGTTCTTTGATTTGATCTACTTGACCATTGGTTTCATAAATATATATAAATGTTATGGTTAAACCCTTGATATATTTCATTTGATATGACACCTAGTTCAAAATGCATTGGAACATTGGTCCAACACTTGGTATTGGTTTCGATTTGTATGTTGGGTGTTTAAAACTATGGCATAACTTTGATTGTGCGCATTGGTTTATACACTTACCATTGATTTCATTGGTCGAGCAAGTGACATAATTGTTGAACTATACTATAGTGGGTTGAACAGCTATAAGCGGCGGCGGTTGTACCATTAGAAATGACTATTCTGCATGGTAGAAATAGCTCCACCACCTTCGCATGATGTCATTAATGCCTATACCTTATCCTTGTTTCACCTATGTTAGCTCAGGTAACCCTTCGTGCACT
>CBVK0100526243.1:0-13691 GCA_900067695.1 Picea abies
TCCTTAGCCTACAACCCTAAGGAGTTTCTTGGAGTGATAACAAAATGGCGTCGTTGCCGGGGAGACGAGTTCAGAAGCTTAACTTCCTGGGAGAATGACAAATCAGATCTAGTTCTTGATGATAGACAAGGAGTAGACATTATCAGGTTGTACATCATCTATCTGGCGACTCCATGAAGGACGAATCTATTGGCGACTCCACTGGTATGATATGAACAAGATCTTAGCCAAGAGGTATGTGTTCTGTGATTTTTCAAGCATTGTTGGTTTCCCTAATCAAGTACCTACTAGAGATGAATGGGAGAACAGTCTTCCTAGATTTTGAGGAGAAGAGTGGGAAGTGCCAGCTGAACATTTGTTGGACTTTCATGACTACATGCATCGGTTTCAAGTAGTGCATGAGGATGTTCAGATTTGGCTCTTTTGTTTTTCATTAGAAGGGATTGCTCGTGGTTGGTACCAATCTTTGCCTATTGCTAGTATCAGCTCTTTGGCTGATTTTCATGCTGCCTTCCATGTGTTTTGTAAAGGGATATTCCCAGTTGATCTTCTCTATCCTCAATGTTGTCATGAATCTCAATTATTGACTAAAGAATTAAACGCTCAGGAAAAGTATGTTGCTGTAGAAGATACTCTTCATTATGATCAAGAGATCAGTGATTCACCCCATGATAATATTAGTAATGCTTTTGACATTTTATCAAATTCATCTACTATTGTACGTTGTCATAATGATCAGATTTTTCTCTCTGAAAACCTTGAAGATATTGATCAAATTAACAAGACAACAAGTGACAGTTTCAGATCTGCAGAGGATGAGGAGGATAGCCTACAATTTCCAGATTTGCAGGGACTGTCTAATCTTCAGCTAAAACATGAGAATCATGATCAAGAATGTGTTGATGTTGTAATTGATACTAGTCATGGGTCTCTTGATCCCAATAACAGTGAAGATCTAAATCCCATATTTGAATCAGCAGCATATGTTATGGGCAACCCACATTTTTTAGATTTGCAAACAAAGGCAGATTGCATTACATATGAAAAAAGTAATGGTAAAGAGGAGCAGAAAGTTTCAGATCAAAAATTCAGCTTGTATTTTCTTCCAGCAGAGATCAAGCAGTCTACATTCGGCACTGAGTTTTGTGAAGGAAAAGAAGAGCAGCTGCAACACAGTCAGTTGGAACAGCAGTCCAAAGAGGTATTCTTTTATGATTTTGAAGACCCTATTGCTGACTTTTTGGATTCTATCAGCAACATGGATGTTAAGATATTTGTGTCAGTAGGAGATTATCTTTATCATCCGCTCAAACCTCTTTTCTGCATGATATGGCTTCCATTGTTGTTCAAGTCAAGATCAAGCATGATATCAGTAAATCAGTTTCTTACTTGGCTACATTGGAAATTCAGTTTTACTTGATCAATCTGCCTCTACTTGTTAGAGTAGGAATAGATAGAAAAATAAGCTCGCTTTATGAGCACGTAGATCGATTTCAGTTATTGTTGAATAAGTAGAGCACTCAAAATGTACTGATAAAATTTTCAATGTCTCCATCGAATTCATGCTTGGTTTGCCAAATTCCTTTGATCCTTGACGAGTTTTTCATTCATCTTTTCTCCCCAAATCCTGTATTCCATGCTTCTCACTCCTGTATTGCAAAAAACATAATAAAATGTGGTATGTGCTTTAGTGATTAACTTTTATCTTAAATCTAAAATTGACCAAATCTTCCCTGTTTACCAAAGCCACATTACATGTTGAGCTATTCAAATACCTAAATACCAACCATATGTCGAAATTCCAAATCCTATACATCCTAAATCAGTACACATGCCAAACTTTGAGTCCACAAGCCATCACATAAATCAACACAAAGCCCGGCGCTGAACTCAGGAAAAGTGTATATCAAAATGCATATAAGAAAGCAGCAGAGGCTTCCAGAGGGCTTCAAGATGAGAAGTCATCAGGTACAATGTAAGTAGATGAGGATGGAGATGTTTTTTTTGGTGGGGAGGATGAAGATCTTTACAAGTCATTACAGAAGACTAGGTAAGCGGCACTGAAAAAGCAAGCAGAAAGTAGTGCATCTGGCCCCCGCGCAGTAGCTCGGTTAGCAGTAGCTGCAAATCAGGCAAAAGGAAATGGTCAAAGCCAATCAAGTGATGTGCAAGAAAATAAAGTTGTTTTTACAGAGACGGAGGAATTTGTGTGGAGTTTACAGCTTGATGAAGATACTCACAAACCCATAATTGAAGATGTCTTTAAAGAGGACGATGAGGGTCCAGGCCCTATCAAACAAGATGATGTTACAGAAGCCATAGGTGGGTGGACAAAGGTGAAAGAAATGGATATAGATATCAGTGATCTCAGGACAATGGAAAGGCATAATGTTACTGCAGTCACAAGGCTTCTGTACAATTACTTGCCCCAGATTTCAATGAAGATGACGTGGAGCATTGGCTGGTTCCTACTGAAAATGTGCTAGAAAACCCTGAGACTTATGAGATTATAGACTTCTGCAGCTTCTATACTTTTCCCTCCTCAATTCTTGGCAATGCTAATTACACCATGCTGAAGGTTGCTTACTCTTATTATAATGTGTCAACTCGGACAACTCTGCTACAGTTGATGAAGGATGTTCTCATTGTGGCAAAGAGGAAAGATTATGGTGTGTTTAATGCATCATGTAGAATGAGTCATTTTTGAAGGAACATGCTACGGGTTGATGAGAAATAGCTGTCGAATGCTCGGGCTGTCAATTATCATTAATTTGGCAGATCAAATAGCCGAGATTACCTCATCAACAGGTGTTTGACAAATGTTACAAAGTATATCAAATGGTGATAGAATGGTGTTTTCTAGATTTAAATCCACGAGTCAAATCCTTAATTCGTTCAACATGCAAATCCAGGGCGGTTATATCATCAAACGGTGGCAGCGGCATAAGTGGCAACACTCTAGCCATTGACAAAGATTCGGGAGTCGTGAGCGAAACAGCCTGAAAGTTCCTCATGCAGGCGCACAATTACAACTCCAGATTCATCCAAGTGGCAAGCGATGGTTGAAATCCTAGTTTTGTGATCAACATTCGAATAATTATTGGCTCAAGACTCGTTACAGGTACCATATTAGTCTGCGCTATACAGGTAGAGCTCGTATGCTATTGATGCTTTCATTAAAGTTTGGTTTTATGCCCATAATGATCCCTGTTGGAGTGCGAGATTTAGAGGTGGATGGGGAGCTGTGGGTAAAATTGCCGTTGATTCCCTCGGTACCTTAGGTAGGGACTGCGACTTGGGCCTTTGTTTCTCTACCGAAGATCAAGCTTGATTTGTCTCCATTCTGTTTTTTCAATCTCATGGCAATTCCAGTTCTTTCAATGTTTTTGACTAAACTTCTCACTGAGGATCTACCTCGTCTATTTGTTCGGCCAAATAAAATTGTACTTTATTTCCAAAAGGGACAAGCAGTCGGTCCTATTTTAAAGGATTTAAAAAATGGAGCTATTCAAGAAGGGAACAAAGACTATGCTGGAGAGTTATCGGTCACATTGGTAGATGCTCGAAAGCTCGACTATGTTCTTTATGGAAAGACCGATCCTTATATTGTCCTTAGTCTAGGAGATCAAGAGATTAGAAGCAAGAAAGATAGCCAGACCACTGTCATTGGTCCTCTTGGTGCTCCAATATGGAATCAGGACTTCCAGTTGCTTTTTGTTGATCCTCAGAAACAGAAGCTTGGTGTCAAAGTGAGGGATTCATTTGGCCTTGGAATCTACACTGTAGGCATGGGTGAGGCTCTGTAATAATTTGGCTTGGTTTGATCACTGGAATTGTTGTATTGGTTGCGATAAGCTTAGATGGTTCAAACTTTTTCAACCCTTGATTTACCTTGAACATCGGTTTTGGAGTCTGCATTTACAAAGGACTAGTGTTCAATCATGAAGATCATGTGGCTGAGAGAGAAACACATCTGATTTCAAACATCTTATTCCTTGGCATTTTTCTCCATTTACTGAGGAAAGAGTTCATCGCGGGAGAATATGTAAAATGAAGACTGAGCTTTGAGTGGATGTAGCATTTTTGAGTTTTAGTTGTTTCTCAAGCGATTAAAGAATGGTATTCGATAAAATATAATTTGTTTCTGGCAAATAGTCTTCAAGGTCTTTGCTTAATTGAATCCATTCCATATTTTCCATCACATTAGTTATTTGCATTCTGTAAAATGAGGAAAAAGAAGTCAGAGGAAGAGAAAAGCCATTTCTCCTCTACCACGGCAAGAGTAACCCTCTTCGTCTAAAAGGAAGAGATCTAAGAGAAAGTTGGCATTTGACAAGGCAGAAGATGCATTTGCAAAGGGTAATCTCTTAATTTACCTTACTTTGACTCAGATCTAGACAACGGCAGCAGTGACAGCGAAGATCAGGATGAGAGTGAATCTATGTTTGAAGATCATGCTCAGATATTATGGACAAGTCTGGCAGAAACAATTGAGAAAATTGATGATATTTTAGTAGTTGGCAGAGTTTTTTTCTTTTTATGGTGCCATTGCTTAAGTTATTTCGATATCTCTAATTTGTTGTTTCCTCGCTTTCTTAGCATATCACTTCTTCAATCAAGCATTGCAGGTCGCCTGAGGTTCAAACATCAAGTGTCGACAACACTTTATTGAGCAGTTGTTGAAGGATCTAACACTCTATGCAGTATCATTGCTACTCTGCATTATTTTCTTCTCAAAGATAAAACAGAACTTTCACCAGCGCATAAGGTAGAATTATAACCAGTTAGCTGATGAAAGGCAGAGCTTTCACTAGCTAACTAGCAAATCTTAAGGCAAGATAGCTGGTAAAACCTAAGACTGGCCAGCGAAGGTGTATTTTTGCCCAGATCAAATTTTTTCTCAACCAAACATCCTGAAAATAGTTTCTAAAGATGCATATTGAATTCACACATCAAATTCAAGATCCAGATTTGATAAAAAGGATGTTTGAAGAGGTGCCAAAGTCATATTAGACACCTATTTTGGGGGTACATAATCAGTTGTTTTTTCGATTCTGTCATGATCAAAGCAAATCTGCAAGCCTTGGAAGGCTATCTTCACATATCAGAGGATCTAAAAATTCTTTGTATCTGAAGTTGTTGTTGTATTGATACATGATCCAGAAAAGGTTTACAGAGACATGGTTGCAACCGGCAACACCCTCCGTTGGTGGCTTCACAGCCTGAGTTTTTATTATTACTGTAGACTTATCTGTGGCTTCTTTATGATCGTTCACACAATCCAGTGGATTTTTGGTTTACTATAGTCCTTAATCCTGCTTCTATACCTTATGTAAATGCTAGTGGTGGTGCAGCTTGTTTTCCTCATTGTGTTTCTGGAAGGCTGAAATATGCAATTGGTGAAAATCCTCATGTCTCTCCTAATCATGGAAGATAGTCATGGTGGATATGCATGTTGCCCTCATACTGAGAATTGGAAGCACTGTAAACAGAGAGAGGAGCTTCGTCTAGCAAACCCTGAGGTCTTTGTACTCTTGCAGGTAATCGAGATTGTCAAGTTTTGATTTTTGGGTAAGTTTCTGTTTTCGGTGGTTTAGGCGAGCCTGTGTGTGTGCTCATTAACCACCGAAAAGGATGAATGACTCCATGGCCCAATACTAAAGGAACAAGGTCTGCTAGGTTCTTGGACACCTCACAAGGAGGTATCCATCCCAGTTGGAGCTAGATGTTAGCGATAAAAAACGCACCGGCATTTTTGAAAGAATGATGCCTAATATTGTAAGGAAATTTTTGATAGCTTCCCGAGATCCAAATGTAGATTTGAAAGCACTATTGGAAATTTTAGGATTTGTAGATGTCGATCGACTATTTAAGCATGCAAAACGGACTCTCCATGACTGAGAAATTTGATTTTGAAAAAATCTGCGCTTTCATCAGCGCAGAAGGCAGAATTATAACTAGTTAGTTGTTGAAAGCCCCGCCTTTCACCAGCTAAGGAGCAGATTTTCGGGTAAGTTAGCTGCTGAAAGCCTGTCATGGCCAGAATAGCCAAATTTTCGCCCAGATCAGGATTTTTTGGGTTTGAATGGTTTGAATTCTTCTTCAATAAGCTGGTTATGAATTATCAAATCAAAATCTGAAGGCCATTCTTGGAGATGAAAGTCAAAAGGGAATTTTTTGACTAGATTTGGTGATTTTCAAGGGAAAAATGATAGGAATTTTTGGCACACATCATCAAATTCGAATTCCACTTTCAAAGGAACAGATCAAAGAGCCTTGGAAGGCTAGGCTACACTTCATCAACTTTCAACCAATGTTTGAAGACCAAAAGATAGCCAAAAGATAGAGGTTGACCACATCTTGAGGATCTCTCCTTATCTTTTGTAAATCAGTTTTGACTTTCTATTTTTAGAATATCAGATCCATCGTTTTAGGATCTGAAACTGATTGTAAAAGGCTATAAAGCCAAAGAAATTTTGATCACGAAGGGGTTCAATTTTGGATACTCTTTTTGGCTATTGTACTAAGACACTTATTTTTCAATACAGAATCAATCTTCTTTTGTTGTTAATGACAGATTTCTTCATCTATTCCATATTCTGTACTTTATTTTAGTTTAGTCCAGCTATTAAGAACTGTCATCTTCTTATTTAGCTCATAAAATTGAACTAAAGGAATTCTTGTTGGCTTGTATGATCCTACACACTGTTGTACTTGATTATCTAGATCAGTTTTCTCCATACCTTTTGAAATTACTCTGTCTAGTCATTGATTCCTAAAAGAACTATTTCATTTGATTGAATTGTGAGTTGTCTTCCCATTAGCTATTCTCAGTTATCCCATTGATCCACACTTTCATTATTCATGATTTCTTAAGTTACCAAGAATCCTTAGCCTACAACCCTAAGGAGTTTCTTGGAGTGATAACAAAATGGCATTGTTGCCGGGGAGAGGAGATTGAAGCTCAGCTTCCTTGGGAGACAACATAGATCCAAATTTGATGATAGACAAAGCCTGGACATTATTTTGGTTGTAATAATCTATCTGGCGACTCCATGAAGGACGAATTCAGTGGCGACTCCATGAAGGACGAATCTGTTGGCGACTCCACTGGTATATAAATGAATCAGATCTTAGCAAAGAGGTATGCGTTCTGTGATTTCTCAAATATTTCTGGTTACCCTCATCCAATACCTACTAGAGATGAATGGGAACGTAGTATCTCTAGATTTCGTGGAGAGAAGTGGGAAGTACTAGCTGAACATTTGTTGGATTTCCATGACTTCATTGACCGTCTTGAAATTGTACATGAAGATGTTCAAATTAAGCTGTTCAAATTTTCTTTAGAGGGAATTGCTCTTGATTGGTGCCAGTCTCTTCCGGATGCAAGTGTCTTCTCTTTGGCTGATTTTCATGCTGGATTCCATGTATTTTGTAAAGACCATTTTTCAGATGACCTTCTCTATCCTGAATGCTTTCATGATTTCAATTTGTTGAATAAGAAATCAGATAGTTATGTGAAATATGCTACAGCAGGGGATGCTTCTCATCATGACCAAGTTATTGATGATCTATAGGATGATGACCATAGTATAGATGTTTTAAAAAATAAACCAAATACATCCACTATCTTAGATTGTTATCAATATCATATTGCCTCTTTTGAAAACTTAAAAAGTGAAGAGCAAATTGACAAGACAACAAGTGACAGTTTCAGATATGCAGAGGATCATGAGGGCAACCTACAGTTTCAAGATTTGCAGAGACTGGAAATTTGCAGCAGACGTGAAGAAGAGCAAAAAGAATTAGATCAGCAGTACATCATGCATGCTTCTTTGATCAAATTTGAGTAATTTACAGTTGACATGGAGATCGGTGGAAGCCATCGACAGCAACATGTCAATCTTCAGTTGGAACAACTGCTTAAAGAGGTATTCCTTGACGTTTTTAATGACCCTATCGCTGATTATTTAGAATTTATGAACAAGATAAATGTCAAAATATTTCCTTTAGAAGAAGGATGGTTCTATCATCCTTTTAAAATGCATTTATTCATTCTAGGCATTCCTTTACTTTTTGGGTCTAGATCAAGGAGATTATCAATAAATCATCCCCTGACATGGCTTCATTGGAAGCATGACTTCACTTAATAAGAGCCAGTACTGTTGGTTTAGAGGTAGGAGTAGATAGAAAGATAAGCTCATCCTACGAACATGTAGATCGCTTTCAGTCATTGTTGAATAAGAAGAAAAAACATTGTTGAAAAGGGACGAGCAAAGTCAGTTGTTCCACCAAAATTGGTTGTGCTGGGGTGCATGGAAGAACATTTGAAAGAAAAAATAATTGAATCAGACAAGATGGTTGATGTAGTTTGTGGACCTGATACTTTCAGGGACTTGCCTCGCTTGCTAGAAACTATAGATTATGGTAAAAGGGGAGTTAATACATTTATGTCCCTTGAAGAAACATATGTTGATATCAGTCCAGTAAGAATTGCTTGCAATTTAGTTACAACATTTGTCTCCATAATGCGTCGCTATAAAAATATGTGTTCATTCTGCATTTTGCTCGAGGAAGCTTCTCTTTAGGGGTAGCTGATATTTCCAAACCACAATTCAACAAGCTTTTGAAATAGGTCACATATCATCTTTCATCCATCCCAAAACTCTTTATGCAAGGTGGGGCTTTAGGTTCATCTCCAAAGAGTGATGTGAAAGTGCGATGTGTATAATTCCAACTGCATGGGAGTATGTTGTCCTTGGGCCAGATGAAAATGGTGGGTTTATTGCAATAGACTATGAATAATCAATCTTAATCCTATGTGGAAAAGATTTCTCAGATACTTTTGCCTTGAAGGGAGCACTAAAAGATGCAGTTGTACCAGCAATATCTGCACGCAGTACCCTTCCCCTTCCTGCTTGGCTTCTTGCTCATGAAGAATCCATAGTTTTGTTATTTGGATTAGAAAAGACAGTTCAGAGTTTCCCAGCTCTGCAGAAAGTCTTGGTTTCAAATGGGGCATGTGTTGCTTTAGGTCCTGATGGAGTAGAAACAATTTTTAAAAGTAAAGATTCTAAAGCACCAAACCTTTTCAAATTTCCATCTTTGATAATCATGCTTACTGCTGACAGTTCAGGAGTTATTCCTTCTATATCCAAACTCACACTTGGTCAAGCTGCCTATCACTTTTTGGCTGGCTACCAAAATGGAAACTTTGTGCCTGCATATGAGTCAGGTCCAATGTCTCTTGATCCTATCATAGTTGCCAAGGATATTTCCTCTCAGTTAACAAAAAGTAATATTTCTTCCTTTCTAGCAAATATTAACATGGGGGAGAAGCATCTAACAGGTGAGGAGATCTTGAAATTGGTGGAAGCAACTCTTACAGAGAAGTTGCCATCATGTAAAGGACAGATAGAAAATGTAGAACTGTGGACTTTAAGAATACCCTTCTGATCATGACTTCTAATATTGAGAGTGAGAAGGGAGGCCATGGAATTGGTTCCCAGCTTGATTATGATGAGAAAGATAGTAGCTACACAAGGATCAAAAGTCCTGTCAATGAAGAGCGAAAGCAATATTTTCGACCTGAGTTCCTGATTCGGCTAGATGAGATGATTGTGTTTAGACAGCTCACAAAGATAGAGGTGAAAGAGACTGCATACCACGCGGACACTTTCTAAATTTGGTCGTGGCAACCCACAGGTCAACAATAAAATTTAATGCAGCTGTCAATTTCATAAGCTGCCAATATCTCAAAGATTCAGATTCCAAAAATCGTGCAGGTGAAATCTCTGTGTTTGTTTGAAACATGTGACAGATTGAAGGCATTAGGCCGCATGGAAGATGAAGGAGGCTTTGTTCCAAACATTCAGGAGAATAAAGAATGGCAAGATTGTTGGTAAATGGATGCCGAAACCTCAGCCAAGTGCCTAAACTGATAGCCATCATCATGCACTAAGTCCGTGTATTGATTAAGTAGATCAAACACTTCCATGTGTTGTAAGATTTAGTTTGGGGTTGTAGATGATGTGTTTTTTGTGTTCGTGGGCGCTCTTCAGAATTTGCCATTGCTAAGACAAGATTATGGACTTACCAAGAATGCCAATGAGGTGATGGTCACAATAGAAGCATTTAAAGCTCTACATGACAGAGGGTCGTTTCCTGTTGATCAAGTACTGAATCACTTTGAAGGCTCTTTTGCATTCATTCTATTCGATAGCAATTCCAAGACTCTTATGGTTTCCAGTGACATCGAGGGAAAATGTTCTCTCTTTTGGGGATGTACATCAAATGGTTCATTAGAATTTTTTGATGATGATGACGTTTTGAAGAATGGAGGTGGAACATCTTTTGCACCATTCCCTGCTAGCTGCTACTTTTCATCAATGAAAGGTCGGACTATCAAAAGTCCAAATATTACTCAGAGCAAACAAATTCAGAAGAACAGTGCACAAAGCTACCAATACTACAGTTGATATTGAAAACGAGAGTGCTACAGCCAAGTGTGCCCCAGTGCTGCCTTTTAGATTTGGACATGGTTTTGATTTGCATAGGCTCGAACCTGGATTACCCTTGATTATTGGAGGAATCAGTATTACTCATGACAGAGGCTGTGATGCTCACTCTGATGGGGATGTGCTGCTTCATTGTGTCATGGATGCAATCTTAGGAGCATTAGGTCTTCCTGATATTGGACATCTCTTCCCTAACAATGATCCCAAATGGCGTGGAGCTGATTCTTCAGTTTTCTTGAAGGAGGCAGTAAATCTTATGCATCAAAAAAGGATGAAGCATTGAACATTCTTGGAGCAGATAAATTTATTGTTTCATTTGATAAAGAATAGATAGAGGCTTCATCAAAGACTCTAGATTTCATCATTGACACAGCTTCAGGGCACCACCCAATTGATCTTTATATGCCACTTTTCAAGACTGTAGGAGTGTTTGTCATTGTAGGTTATCCCAGTGAAATCAAGGTCCACCCTGCCAATCTTATTATGGGCATGAAGTCAATTGCAGGAAGCGTAACAGGAGACCGGAATTTTTTTTTTTTACAAAGGCTCATGGGTTTATGAAGAACGTGTTGGTCCAAAACCTCAAGATGAAATACTGCAAGCATGATGTTAGTATTGGCTATATGATAATTCAAAAATCTTAAACTGGTCACACTAAGCTTATAGCATGCTGTCATTTCCATATCCAAAATATGCAGAATGCAGGTCACCTAAGGTCCAAACATCAAGTGTCGCAACACTTTATCGAATAGCTACTGAAGGATCTAACACTCTATGTGGTATCATTGTTGCTCTGCATTATTTTCTCCTCAAAGATAAAATAGAAATTTCACCAGCGCAGAAGGAAGAATTATAACTAGTTAGCTGATGAAAGGTAGAGCTTTCACCAGCTAACTAGCAAATCTTAAGGTGAGATAACTAGTGAAACCCGAGACTGGCCAGCGAAGGTGTATTTTTGACCAGATCAAAGTTTTTCTCAACCAAACATCCTGAAAATAGTTTATAAATATGCATATTGAATTCACACATCAAATTCAAGATCCAGATTTGATAAAAAGGATGTTTGAAGAGGTGACAAAGTCATATTAGACACCTATTTTTGGGGTACATAATCAGTTGTTTTTTCGATTCTGTCATGATCAAAGCACATCTGCAAGCCTTGGAAGGCTTTCTTCACATATCAAAGGCTGTCTTCACATATCAGAGGATCTAAAAATGATTTGTATTTGAAGTTGTTTCTGTATTGATACACGATCCAGAAAAGGTTTACAGAGACATGGTTGCAACCGACAACACCCTCCGTTGGTGGCTTCACAGCCTGAGTTTTTATTATTACTATAGAATTATTTGTGGCTTCTTTATGATTGTTCACACAATCCAGTGGATTTTTGGTTTACTGTAGTCCTTGATCCTGCTTCTATACCTTATGTAAATGCTAGTGGTGGTGCAACTTGTTTTCCTCATTGTGTTTCTGGAAGGCTGAAATATGCAATTGGTGAAAATCCTCATGTCTCTCCTAATCATGGAAGATAGTCATGGTGGATATGCCTATTTCCTTCACAATGAGAATTGGAAGCACTGTAAACAGAGAGAGGAGCTTTGTCTATAAAACCCTGAGGTCTTTGTACTCTTGCAGGTAATTGAGATTCGTCAAGTTTTGATTTTTGGGTAAGTTTATGTTTTTGGTGGTTTAGAAGAGCCCGTGTGTGTTCTCATTAACCACCAAAAAGGATGAATGGCTCCATGGCCCAATAATAAAGGCACAAGGTCTGCTAGGTTCTTGGACACCTCACAGGGAGGTATCCATCCCAGTTGGAGCCAGATGTTAGCGATAAAAAATGCACCGACATTTTTGAAAGAACGATGCCTAATCTTGTAGGGAAATTTTTTATAGCTTCCCAAGATACAAATGCATATCTGAAAGAACCATTGTAAATTTTAGGATTTGTAGATGTCGATCGACTATTTAAGCATGCAAAACAGACTCTCCATGACTGAGAAATTTGATTTTGAAAAAAATTGCGCTTTTACGAGTGCAGACGGCAGAATTATAACTAGTTAGTTGTTGAAAGCTCCGCCTTTCACCAGCTAAGGAGCAAATTTTCGGCTAAGTTAGCTGGTGAAAGCTTGTCATGGCTAGAATAGACAAATTTTTTCCTAGATCAAGATTTTTTGGGTTTGAATGATTTGAATTCTTCTTCAATAAGCTAGTTATGAATTATCAAATCAAAATCTGAAGGCCATTTTTGGAGATGAAAGTCAAAAGGAAATTTTTGGACTGGATTTGGTGATTTTCAAGGGAAAAATGATAGGAATTTTTGGCACACATCATCAAATTCAAATTCCACTTTCAAAGGAACAGATCAAAGATCCTTGGAAAGCTAGGCTACACTTCATCAACTTTCAACCAATGTTTGAAGACCAAAAGATAGAGGTTAACCTCATCTTGAGGATCTCTCCTTATATTTTGTAAATCAGTCTTGACTTTCTATTTTTAGAATACCGGATCCATTTTTTTAGGATCCGAAACTGATTGTAAAAGGCTATAAAGCCAAAGACATTTTGAGCACTAAAGGGTTCAATTTTGGATACTCTTTTTGGCTATTATACTAAGACACTTATTTTTCAATACAGAATAAGTCTTCTTTTGTTGTTAATGACAAATTTCTTCATCTATTCCATATTCTATACTTTATTTCAGTTTAGTCCAGCTATTAAGAACTATCATCTTCTTATTTAGCTCATAAAATTGAACTAAAGGAATTCTTTCTAGCTTGTATGATCCTGCACACTGTTGTACTTGATTATCTAGATCAATTTTCTCCATACCTTTTGATATTACTCTGTCTAGTCATTGATTCCTAAAAGAATTATTTCATTCAATTGGATTGTGAGTTGTCTTCACATTAGCTATTCTCTGTTATCCCATTGATCCACACTTTCATTATTCATGATTTCTTAAGTTACCAAGAATCTTTAGCCTACAACCCTAAGGAGTTTCTTGGAGTGATAACAGAAGGGATCCTCTCCTGTTCACTTGCCTCTTCGAGGGCACATCCTCCTATTGATCTACCGCTCCAAATACAATAATTCTCTTCATGTCTCATTACATTACTTGAACCCTTTTATATAGTGCTACCATCACCTAAGAACATTCTAGAGGAGGAATCTTCT
>CBVK0100526250.1:0-15179 GCA_900067695.1 Picea abies
GAGAGTCTGCCACACATGTGGCCTTAAAATCTTCTTTGTAAATAGGGTGTTGGTACAGATGGAGCTGATGACAATTTACAAGTAACGATGTTTTAGAGTCATCGATTGTGAGGAGCCTTACTGTTCCATTTGGGAAAACAGTGTCTACTTCGTAAGGTCCAAGCCATCTTGTACATAGTTTCCCTTGAAATTCTTTGAACCGAGAGTCATAGAGTAGGGCCCAGTTACCTTTTTGGAATTTCTTATGCTTGATAGTTTTTTCATGCCATTTTGATCTTTGTTGTTGAATCATAGTTGTCTGATGAATGACATCTAGTATTTTTTCATCCAATTCATTAAGCTGCTATAACCTGGTTGTTTGTGGATCAGTCAAATCAAGGTTGACAGCTAAAGCAGTCCTTAAGGTTTTGATTTCAAATTCCATAGGAAAGACAACACTTTTTCCATAAACTAATTCATAGGGAGAGAGTCCTGTAGTATTTCTCCAGGTAGTTCTGTAGGCCCATAATGCTTCAGGGAGCCTGTGAGACCAGTCCTTTCTTTTTTCCTTCATTGTTTTTGTAAGAATGGCTTCTATTACTTTATTTGTGCTTTCCATTTTTCCATTGGCTTAGGGGTGGTATGGTGTAGTCATTCTATGTTGAATATGATATTTCTGAAGGGTGGCTTTAAAACCATGAGAAGTGAAAGGAGGTCCTCCATCTGTAACTAATTTTCTCAACACTCCAAATTTGATGAAGATGTCCTCAAATAGGAAATCAAGAATTTCTTCTTCAATTGCTCTATGGAGTGCTTTAGCTTCCACCCATTTAGTCATATAATCTGTGCAGACCACTATGTAAACTTTTTTATTGGATGGGGGGTTAATGGGTCCTACAAAGTCTAAGGCCCATCTTTCGAATGGTTAGAGTATTATCTGGGGGTTTAATGGCATTTCATCTCTATGATTAGGTTGACCCATTCTTTGGAAGCTATCACAGGCCTAGACATATTTCTTTGCATCTTTAAAAAGTGAGGGCCAATAATACCCCATCCTGAGAATTTTATGTGTTGTTCTTTTATCAGCAAAATTCCCTCCACAAGGGCCATCATGACAAGATTTTAGTAGATCATAAACCTCATCTTCTCTAATGCACCTTCGGATTTCTTGATCAAGCCCTATGTGGAAAAGACACCCACTTATCCAGCTATACCGAGCACTTTGTTGAATGATTCTTCTTTTCTCTCAGTGGGATAGGTGTGGTGGTAACTTCCCTCCAACCAAGTAGTTAGCGATGTCTTCATACCAAGGTGAGTGAGCAGATACTGCAAATAGATATTCATCAAGAAAGGAATCATCTACTAGGGTATCATCATTAGGTGTTAACCGAGAAAGTAAATCAACAACTACATTTTTTTTTCATGGTGTATCTACAGTTGTAATATCAAATTCTTGTAATAATAGTAACCAACTGGTGACTCGAGCATTTGTGATAGGATTGTTCATTAGATATTTGATAGATGAGTGATCAGTATGGACAAGAGTAGAGTAGCCAGTGATGTAATGTCTAAATTTATTAACAGCATAGATAACTGCTAAAAATTCCTTTTTGGTAACTGTATAGTTAAGTTCAGCAGGAGTCATATTCTTGCTAATGAAATAAATAGCATAAGGAAGATGATTTTTTTCTTGTCCCAAGACAACTTCTATTGCAGTATCTGAAGAATCAGAGGCTATATGAAAGGGAAGTGTCCAATCAGGTCCTCTAAGAATAGGAGTTGTAGATAATTGATGTTTAAGTGTATTAAATGCTTCCTGGCAAGAATTATTCCATTTGAACTCAACATTTTTCATTAGTAACAGAAATAGGGGAGAAGCTATTTTGGAGAAATTTTTGATAAATCTTCTGTAGTATCCAGCATGTCCTAGAAAACTTCTTACTTCTATTTGGGTTTTGGGAGTAGGAAGATCTTTAATAACTTGTATCTTGGATGGATCCACCTGAATTCCTTGAGATGAGATAAAATTTCCAAGTACTATTCCTTCACTCATCATCATATGACATTTTTCTGTACTTAAGGAGAGGTGGGCTTGTATACATCGTTTAAGCACTTTCTCAAGGTTTGTAGTGCTTCCTAAAAAGAAACACCATAAGGAGTAAAGTCATCCATAAAAATTTCCATAGATTCATTAAGCATATCAGAAAAGATTCCTATAACTGCTCTTTCAAAGGTTGCTGGTGCATTACATAGTCCAAATGGGAGAACTGTATAAGAAAAAGTTCCCCAAGGGCTAGTAAAAGTGGTTTTAGCTTAGTCCTGGGGTGCAATTTTGATTTAATTATACCCACTGAAACCATCTAGAAAGGAGAAAAAATTTCTTCCCTGATAAATTGTCTAACACCTGATCAATGAATGGTAATGGAAAGTGATCTTTTTGAGTAGCTTTATTTAAGGCTCTATAATCCACACATACTCTCCATTTCCCGTTTTTCTTAGGAACTATTACCAATGGGGAAACCCATTCACTGTCTGATATAGGATATATAAACCATGCGTTGAGCAATTTTTGAAGTTCTTCTTTAAGGATTTCTCTTAAATTAGGGTTCATTCGGCGTTGAGATTGGCAGATCGGTTGACAATCTTCCTTAATATATATTCGATGAGTACATAATTCAGGAGAGATTCCTTTCATGTATGTATAGTCCCATGCGAATGCTTCTTTATTTTCAAGAAGTAACTTCATTAATTGTTGTGTTTCAACATCTGTCAGGTTAGGGTTTATGTTCAGTGTTTTTCCAAGTTCAATTTCTACTGGTATGCTTTTAGAAGAGATGGTGGTAGATGTTTGAGGTGGGTTTTCAGAGTTAAGGTTTTCTTGATTATCTGACTCCAACAGTGCAACTAGTTGGTTATGAGTTTCTAGAGTCATAGAGGAAGGTTCACAAATAAAATTATTAATTACTTCATCCTTAGTGGCATCTTTAAGGCTTAAGGCTTGTCCGATAGTCAAGATGGGTTGAGTAAGTTGATCATCAAAGTCTACCCATACAGAATTATCATTAGTAATCAAGGGTGTAGCGTGAGGGTAGAGGGTAAGTTGTTTAGTTTCATAACAGTTGGAAATTGTCATTGAACCTGATCTACAACTGATAAAAGCATCTGTTGTGGCTAGCCAAGGCCTACCCAAAATTAGAGGGTGGCCCCCCAACTTTGTTTTAGGTTGTAATACCAGAAAGTCAGCTGTATAATTCTAGGATTCCACTGAGATAATTAGGTCTTCAATGACTCCCTCTGGTTTAATTGTGGATCAGTCAGCTAATTCTAAGATAGTTGGGGTGTCTCTGATTTCATTTTGCAATTGTAACAGTTGTGAGGTTTCCAGAGTCATAATATTGATAGCGACACCTAAGTCTACCAGGACTCGAGGGATTATCATTTTTCCAATTTGTACTAAGACGGTAGGGTGGCCGGGATCACCATATTTAACTAGGGGGGTTTACTTGACATTAGTGCAGAAAAGTCACCCATAACATGGACTGTGAGGGGATCCTTAATTTTCCTACCAGGCTTCTTAACACAAACGTCTCACATAGTCCTGGCATAAATTGGTACATCTCAAAGTGCTTGTAGTAGAGGAATTTTGACATAAAGATTGTGTAATTCCTCTAGAAGATTGAAAGCTGGTGGCTCAGGCGTTTTAGTCAAAGATAAACGCTCAGGAAATGGTGGTTTTAATGTTTCAACAACAGTGTTAGAGGATGATTGTACCTCTTCAGGTACATCATGCTCTTTTGTTTCCTCTTTATCAGAAGAGGTAACATCACCTATGATAGGTTCTACTATTCTCCTAGATCGTAAATGAATATCATTGCATTGCGTAGGGAGAAGAGAAAATGTAGGATAGTTATGAATATCAATGAACTGCACAGCTTTATTATTGAGGTTAGGGTTAGATTGTACAATTAGTTGGGGTCTCATCATTTGATTGTTTGGTGGAGTACCTGATGGTAAGGAGAGTGGTTGAAAAAATTGTTATTGAGGTAATTGATTTGGGAAGGGGGTTGTTGTCCTCTCCAATTTGGATTCGATTGGTTTTGATATGGTTGTTGTTGTTGTGGAGGCCAAGGAGTCCACGTTGACGGATCAACAAAGGGTGGGTTAGTTTGTTGCATGGGTGGGTAATTCATTTGATTTAGATATTGCATTTGATTATAGGGAGGGTAATTCATTTGATTGAAAGAAGGATAGTTATTCCAATGATTAGAAGATGTAAATGGCATGTTAGGATTCATACCTTGTCCCTGTGGTTTCCATTGCCTTCTCTGTGTCAACAGATAGACAACTTTAGCTTCTTCATCAGTTGGTTGTAATGATGCCTTGATTCCTGGTAGAGAAGGACATTTTTTAGTTTCATGATCTTTATCACAGATGGTGCAGATTGGCTTTTTGTGCAATGGACATTCCCTTCATGGGTGCTTGTCTCTGCATTTAGAACAAAAGATGGACAGAGCTGCTTTTGAATCTGCTTTCTTCTTTTGAATCTGCAAGGTGTCAATTTGTGAGGCAAAAGAGCTTAACATTTCAGTTTTAAAACCTTCAAGTAAATTACCTATTTCAGCTCTTGTTACTCCCCCACTGGATGATTTTTGGACTCTTGAAAATGTGGTATCCCTGCTATTTGATTTATTTCTTGAAGCTCCTCTTGAACATCTTTTACATAGGTTAACAATTTCATTGTATGATTCCTTAGATATGTCCCCCTTTCCAAGCATATTCAACATATCTAGATAGTCATCCCTTACTCCTTTTAATAATATAGTTTTGAGAATATCTTTACTTACATTGGGGGGACTCGATCTTTGTAGATTATATTGTAGCCTTTCTACAAAGTCCTCCAGATTTTCATCCTCTTTCTGCATCATCTTAAATAGTTCCTCCCTTTTTTCTCTTGTTCAACAATAGTCCTGGTATTTATTCAGGAATTTCTGTTTCATTTGGTCCCATGTTGTGATTACATGGCCTCCAAGACTCATGAACCATCTTAGTGCATTTCCTTTCAATGTTGCTGGAAATAACATTAATTTTTTAGCATTGGAAATGTAATCATAACTTCTGCATAATATATCAAACTCAAAAAGGAATTCATCAGGATCCTTTGAAGACAAACTATGAAAGTTAGGTAGTGATGAGAGTGGAATGTTCTTCATGGTAGCTACCCCTCTAGGAAGATCACCAATAGGAAATGCTAATGTGGAGAAAGAGTTTTCATCATTTACCTCATCTTGAGGACCTGCCTGTTCTTCATGATGCAATTCTTCATTGTACTCATCCATGTTTTCTTCTTTCTGCTCCCCTGCTGTGCTTGCTCTATCCTCAATGTTTCCTACTGGTTTCTCGACTGTCTCAAGACTGCAAACTTCTTTCCCCATTTCAAATTTTGCTTGAAATGAAGGTTGGGATTTTGGTTTCCGAGAGTTTGGTCGTTGAGCAACAGATTCAGACTTTGATATAATCTTGTCAATATAAGTCTTTCTTCCTCCTCTTCCTTTTCCCATGACACCTGTAGGGTCAGTGTCTTTGGGGTCTCCATGTCCTCTCATTCAATCTTTGTATCTGAAAAATCATAAGTGCTTTTAAAATCTATAATTACCTTCCCCGGCAACGATGCCAAAATGTTGGTCACTGTAATTGCTTATTTAACTAAACAATCAAGTGCTACATAAATTGTCAACCCAGGGAAGTTTGTTTATTTCAAAGGTAATCACACACTATATATGCTCAATCTTAAAATCAACCTAGAGTTGTAGTAAAAATATATGAATCGCACCTTGCCTTGAACAAACTGAAGTTCTAACATGAATTACAAGAAAGTAATCTACCTATTGCAGAGTTCAATGTTTAAAGAATTAATTGTCCAAAGAATCCTAGATTTCATTAAGAAATAACAACTTAAGAAAGAAATATTTTCATGATACTACAAAAGGAAAGACTAGCTATTCTGTGACAGAGAATAGGACCCTATTCCCCAAGCAGGAATATTCAACACCTGTTTCTGATCATCATACTTTTATGAACTCATTGCTAACTAAAATGATTGACACACACTAAAGGCTAACTAACTCTTAATAGAGAACACGACTCTATTCCCAAGAAGGAATCTTCAACACATGTTTCTGATCATCACACTTTTATAGACTCATTGAAATGATTGACGCACACGGAAGACTAACTATCTTTTAACAGAGAACATGACCCTATTCCCCAAGCAGGAACATTCAACACATGTCCCTGATTATCACGCTTTCATAAATTCAATAAACAAGATTGCTAACTATAATGATCAACAGTTACCCAAGAATGAATTATATGGAAACAATGTAACAACCAGTAAAGCAGAGTTTCAGCACAACAGAGTTCAGTAAAGTAGTGTTTTAGAAAAACAGAATTTAATCAAGACATGAACAGAAATAAAACTAACACACTACAAAGATAATGGGTGAATCTTGTGAAGAAGGTGGGCCCTCCCTTCTCACAAGATTCCCCTGAAACGAAAGGAACTAGAGAGAAATGCTCAGAACAGTCTTTTATTCATCTGTCAACTATGTCATATTACAATCTGAAGTAAAACACATCCTTCTCTGTAAAATCCTTTCTTAGCTAAAAAGATGATCCCCTCTAATGATGATTTCCTCTTATTTAAAGAGGAGAATCCCCTCAATACAGTTTGTTCAACCAATTACATGTGTACATCTGAGTCCTATTCTTAGTCAAATCGACTCTCTATACTAGAATAGGATATCTCAGTCTTCCACAAAAGAATGCTATTACAATAGCTGAAAAGGTGTTGAGTGGGGTGTTGTTGTTTCAGTTAGAGTAACAGCTTCTTTATTTGTCTTCTCGTTACTGTTTTTGTATGCTGTTTCAGCATTGCAAATCGCGGGTTGTTTCAGGAATGGGATTTGCATTCTGACTGTTTGAGCACATGGTCACGCGACCACGATGGTTAATTCTGGCTCAAGGTGAGGCTGTTGTGGTCAATGTAACAACTTTGTGTTGTTGATTCAACATCGTAGACCACGGAGGGTGTAACAACTTCTTCTGTATGAGTTGTTGTTTCAGCATCGTAGACCACGGAGAGTGTAACAACTTCTTCTGTGTGAGTTGTTGTTTCAGCATCGTAGACCACAAAGAGTGTAATAGCTTCTTCTGTGTGAATTGTTGTTTCAACATCATAGTCCACAGACTGTTTCAGCATCGCAAATCATCGGTTGTTTCAGCAATAGGATTTGCATTCTGACTGTTTTAGCACATGGTCATGCGACAACGATGGTTAATTTTGGCTCAAGGTGCGGCTGTTGTGGTCAATGTAATAGCTTTGTGTTGTTGTTTCAGCATCGTAGACCACGGAGGGTGTAACAAATTCTTCTGTGTGAGTTGTTTTTTCAACATCATAGACCACAGAGAGTGTAACAACTTCTTCCGTGTGAGTTGTTGTTTCAACATCATAGACCATGGAGAGTATAATAGCTTCTTCTGTGTGAGTTTTTGTTTCAACATCATAGTCCACAGACTATTTCAGCCACAGGGTTTGTGTGCTTTAACTATTTTAGCAATAGGCCTCAATGCTAATCTTCAGTTCGAACTATTTCATCACTTATACATTTATGATCAACAGTTAAGTACAAGAGTAATGTAAAATTATATGCAAAACAGATTAAACATATAGTAAAGAGAAGATACATTATATACCTTTGGAGAGATAAGGTAAGGTGATAATATAAGTTTAAATATGAGTGGGAAAAGGGTGTAATGGTAGCAAAAGGTGTGAGAAAAAGGGTACATTCTAGGGTCCTAACAAGTATCCAAAAGATCAAAGAAAAATAAAAAGGAACAAGAAGAATATAGCAACAACAGTGACGTCTCAGAATACGATGAAGAAGTGGCCAACTTCGTCAAAAGACTGAACAAGGGAGCCAATGTTGGGTACATAAGTAAGATTCCTTTAATTTGTTTTAATTGTGATGGTATTGGTCATTTTGATAACAAATGTCCTCATAAGAAAAAGATAAATTATGAAGGTTACTCAAAAGGCAGACAAGCATATAAAGGTAAAAGAACCACAAAGAAAGTTTTCAAGAAAAACTTTTGCACCAAAGAAGACATCTCATCATCAAATGAATATGAAGTTAGTGACAGTGAAACAAGGAGAGTTATATTCATGTGATCCAGGTGGATCATCTCAAAATTAAATAGAGTTAAAGTATTCAAAATGCAAATTAAATCTTACAAAGTGGAAGATCTCGTCAACAGATTTCTAGTGACATTCATTTCAAGAAAAATGACCTCCAGATGACGAAGATATCAGTAGTTGAAGTTTCGTCAAAGATGGTTAAAATGGTGAAAAATGGTTGGAAATGGTTTAAAAAATGTAATTTGGGGCTATGGGAATTGAACCCAAGACCTTAGAATAAGGCCACCATGACCCCATGGTTGGGAAAAAAAAGGGGGTGGTCAAGGGATTAGCCCTCAACCTTGCTAACACCAAGGCCCCCCTTTGGTATTTAAATGCTATTAAACCATGCCATATATCCAAAGTCCATAACCATATAATGCGCCCAAACCATATGTTAAAATATACCATATGTGATAAACACACCTACCATATGATGCACGAAAACCATATGTTAAAACATACCATATGTGATAAACGTGCCAACCATATGATGTGCCCAAACCATATGTTAAAATATACCATATGTGATAAATGTGCCAACCATATGTTAAACTATATGCTATATCACATATGCGGTGGGAGGAGAATCCCGCGGGTTTGACCCCGGGACTTCCACCCCCCTAACCACCATATCTACCAATGCGCCACCACCATGAGACATGGCAAGAAGTGGCAATGCAATCTTAAAAATTGCAGAGATTAGGGGGATTTTGGAGGGCGCGTGGCCCATGGCTCGCGCCTCCTTAAACCATTGTTTTCCTTATTTAAATGAGCCATGGGCACGAATCCCGAGGGGGAGTTTTGATGTAGGTAGAGACTAGCATGCATCCCGAGGTGGTTTTGCACAGTGACCAAGGTGGTTTTGCACGTGGAACGAGGTGGTTTTGCATGGAGTCTGAGGTGAATTTGCACGTAGACCGAGGTGGTTTTTCCCATAGATCGAGGTGGTTTTGGATTTGCATTCATCCCGAGGCCGTATAGACTGTACAGATCAGATGCAGATTTTGGAAATTGTGCCAAGAAGGGCATTCTGAGTCCAGTTCGAAAATATATCGAGGTTACACTCAAAAGTCTTGATTTTTAACAAGGATTCTAGATCCAACTTCAGTTTTTTCATTCAGGAATCTAGACAAAAACGTGCTCACAGAATCTTTCAAATACATAGAAAGGTATTCATGTTCATACTTAAAAGTCTCAGAATTTCATCTTGCAGTTATTGTTGAAGTTTGTTACTGTATATGACAGACAGAATTCATAAGTCACTTTGTAATCATTTGAATACTTAATCTATCGGCCTTCTCATTTGGAAAGTGGCCCAGAGACATAGCCAGGGGGTCTGGTGAACTCTGTTACCAATTCTTGTTCATGGATTGTTTTCTTACATGTTGATGTGCTCATGTTCTTGATGAATGTTCTTTAATTTTGCATTATAAAGGTGGTTAATGGTTAAAAATTTACATGCAAACAATGGTTAAACGATCTTGAATTTTAGATCAAGTTAAATTTCAGATCAATTTGGTATCAGAGCGAGGTTAACCATTGCTTTGTGAGTTGATGTTAACAAGATCCAAGCTTCAGCATGGTGAAGGAGAACTTGAAGAGTTTGATCCAGAGATTGGTTCAAAAAGAGGAAGGATGTCTTCACCAAAAGGAGAAGAAGCAACTTCTTCTATCCCTTATGAAGGGAAATTTCTGAAAGCTTTGATGAGAATGAAAATGATGGTAGAGGAGCTCTCTCAAGATCGAAAGAAAGGTGAACAAGGTGGAGTATCTCATACAGAAGACAAAAAAGAAGGAGGTGGTGAGGAACCTCCTAAAACCCCACCAAATTCTCCATCTTTTCTTGATGGTTCTATTCCTTCTCCATTTGAAAAGAAAAAAAAAAAAGTTGATCTTAATATGCCTCATTTAAAGCTTGATATTAAGTTTGAATTACCTATGTATAATGGAGATCTTAATGATGAAAAATTGGACAATTGGATCTGTCAAATTGAATTTTATTGTAGGATTCATAAGTTTAGTGAAGAAGCTGTTAAAATTCAGTTGGCTTCTCTCCAACTTGGAGACACTGTTCTCATTTGGTGGGAGAGAATATCTCAAGGGGATCTTGCCATAAATGGAAAAATCATTTCCTCTTTGTATGAGTTCATTTCAGCACTTAAAAATCAATTTTATCCATTAGGGTATATGCAACAAGATATGATGGATTAGCAGAATTTGAAGCAAGGTTGAGGGCTAAGCACCAAAACTAATCTTTCTTTAGTTTCTACAAATCAAATGAAGAGGTTAATAAATGCAAGTAAGAACTTTGTCCTTATGATAGTCAAAGAAAAATATGTTGAACAAACTGAATCCTTTAAAGGTTGTGATCCTAAACTTAAAAAGGACTTGATAAAGGTGGTATCTGATTATGATATTTTGTTTCAAGAACCTGAAGGTTTACCTCCTAAAAGGGAAATTCAACCTGAAATACATTTGCAGTAGGATGCACCTCTTCCTAATGTTAGTATGTACAGGTCTTTTATTATTGAGAATGAGGAGATAAAGAAACAAGTTCAGGAATTGATTGGAAGAGGGGCCAATTGACCAAGTTCCTCTCTGTGTGGTTCGCCAATTGTTTTGGTGCCAAAGAAAGATAGCACATAGCGTATGTGTGTTGATTATAGGGAACTCAACAGAATCACAATAAATAACATGTATCCTCTTCCTCAAATTGATGATCTTTTAGATCAATTAAAGAATGCAATCCTTTTCACTAAGTTAGACTTAAGAAGTGGCTATCATCAAATCCATATTCATGACAATGATATTTGGAAAACAACTTTTAAAACCAAACAAGGATTATATGAATGGGTGGTAATGCCATTTGGGATTTTTAATGCACCCACGACATTTATGAGGGTGATGAATGATGTGTTTAAACCCTTCATTGATGATTTTGTCATAGTCTACTTAGATGATATTTTGATTTTCAGTTGAACTTGGGAAGAGCATGTCAAGCATGTTAAACAGGTATTGGATGTACTTGTAAGGGAAAAATTTTATTTAAAGATGTCTAAATGTGAATTTGGAAAGACATCTTTAATATATCTAGGTTACATTTTAGGGGGAGGTGAATTGAAGATTGATCCATCTAAAGTTGAGGTCATTATAAATTGGCCTAAGCCAAACAATGTAAAAGATATAACAAGCTTTTTGGGAGCAACCCAATATTGGAAGCAACAATGTTGAATAGTAACATAGCTTCTCCCTTACATGCTTTGATAGGTATGAACAAATTCTTTCAGTGGGAAGGCAAGGCACAAAAAGCCTTCGACACACTAAAAGAAAAGATCATCATAGCTCCAGTACTTGCACTGCCAGATCTACAACAACCATTTGAGATAGAAACTGATGCTAGTGGTTATGCAATGGGGGCAGTCTTAATGCAACATAAAAAACCAATATGCTATCATTCTGAAACTTTCTCTAAAACAATAATCAACTATCCAGCCTATGAAAAAGAGTTGTATGCATTAGTACAAAGTGTTAAAAGGTGGAAACATTACCTAATGGGTAAAGAAACAATCACACATACTGATCATCAACCACTACAATGTTTACAATCACAAACTAAGCTACAACAATCAAGGCATTTTAGATGGATGGGATTCTTACAACAATTTCATTTGGTTATTAAGTATAATAAAGGAATTCAAAACAAAGTTGCAGATATATTATCTAGACCTCAAACAAATTCTTCTATTGTTATTCAACAAAGTACTTTAGTTCATGCAAGCTATGTTGAACAATATACTAAGGATGAAGATTTCAAAGAAGTTTATGAATCACTATGGCATGGTTTTCAGAATGAAGAATTGAATTATCATATCAATGACAAGTTGTTGTATCATCTTGGTAAAATCTATATTCCACAAAGTGAAAGAGTGCATGTGATAAGAGAAGCTCACACTTCTCTCATTTCAGGGCATTTTGGAGTAGGTAAAACCGTAGCACAATTACAAAAATTTTGTTATTGGCCTCGAATGAATGAAACAGTGTCCAAATATGTAAAAGGTTGTGTCATGTGTGCAACAAGAAAACCAAGTAACAGAATGTTAGTCTTGTACACTCCACCTCCAGTTCCTTCTCGTCCATGGGAAAGTGTTTCAACAGATTTCATAGGAGGTTTACCAATGTCTAGAAAAGGACATGACTATATGTATGTTGTTGTGGATCGATTCAGTAAAATGTCTATACTCATGCCTTGTAAAAAGCAGATCATAGCTGAGATGACTGCTCATTTGTTCTTCCAAAATGTATGGATCCATTTTGGACTTCCTACTTCTATTATTTATGATTGAGATTCTCGTTTTCTTGGGAAATTTTGGTCATCGTTATGGGAACTTATGGACACAAAGTTGAAGAAAAGCACAACATTTCATCCACAAACTGATGGTCAAACTAAAGTGGTCAACCAGACTGTGGTACATCTTCTTCAAGGGTATTGTGCTAAGCATCCCAAGCTTTGGGATGAACAATTGCATTATGTACAACATGCCTATAACAAAGCTATACACTCTTCTACTCAAAAGTCTCCTTTCGAGACATGTTTTGGGTACTTGCCAAAGTCTCCTTTAGACTTCATTTTTGGGAAAGATATAGTAGAATGTGAATAGGTTGATGCAGATAAAGGTTGAAGTTTTATTTAGAAAATTTAGGTAATTCATCAAGAAGTGTAGGAATAGTTGGCATAAAGTCAGGCCAAATACAAAGAAAAGGCATGACAAGCATCACATAGATCATCATTTTCAGATTGGTGATCAAGTATGGCTTCATATAAACAAAGATCGACTTCAAGGTGAAGGTAGAAAGTTGAAACCTATCAGGTATGGACCCTTTACAATTTTGGACAAAGTCGATAATAATGCTTTCTGGTTAGAATTGCCTCCTTATATGCAAATGTATTTAGCTGTTAATGTGGAAAAATTGAAATTGTATGAGCCGCCTATGATTATAGACCAAGATGTGCAGGTTCAAGTACCTTCTGTGGATGAGTTTTCTCCTAAGTATCTTAATGAACTTCAGGAAGATGTAATACTAGACAAGAAGGTCATATCTTCACGAAGAGGAGACATGGATTTTCTTCGTGTAGGATGAAAAGGAATGCATCCAAGCAAATCAAGGTGGTTAGAGACCTGAAGAATAAGGGAATTATACCCTCACTTATTTTCTGAATGATTTCATACTTTTTGTGGAAAAAATTTTTTCCAGTGGGAAGGTTTGATTCAGGAGGATCATCTCAAAATTTGATAGAGTTAAAGTATTCAAAATGAAACATAAATCTTACAAAGTGGAAGAGCTCATCAATAGATTTTCGGTGACGTTAGTTTCAGGAAAAACGGCCTCAAGATGACGAAGATATCAACAGTTGAAGTTTTATCAAAGATGGTTAAAATGGTGAAAAATGGTTGGAAATGGTTAAAAAATATAACTTGGGGCTATGGGAATTGAACCCAAGACCTTATAATAAGGCCACCATGACCCCATGGTTGGGAAAAAAAAGGGGGTGGTCAAGGGCTTAGCCCTCAACCTTGCCAACACCAAGGCCCCCCCTTGGTATTTAAATGCTATTAAACCATGCCATATATCCAAAGTCCATAACCATATAATGTGCCCAAACAATATGTTAAAATACACCATATGTGATAAACGTGCCAACTATATGATGCGCCCAAACCATATGTTAAAACACACCATATGTGATAAATGCGCCAACCATATGATGCACCCAAACCATATGTTAAAATATACCATATGTGATAAATGCACCAACCATATGTTAAACTATATGCCATATCACATATGTCGTGGGAGGAGAAGCCTACAAGTTTGACCCCAGGACTTCTGCCCCCTAACCACCATATCTACCAACGCGCCACCGCCATGAGACGTGGCAAGAAGTGGCAAAGTAATCTTAAAAATTGTTGAGATTTGGGGGATTTTGGAGGGCACGTGGCCCATGGCTCGCGCCTTCTTAAAACATTGTTTTCCTTATTTAAATGAGCCATGGGCATGGATCCCAAGGGGAAGTTTTGATGCAGGTAGAGACTGACACGCAGCCCAAGGTGGTTTTTCAGATCGAGGTGGTTTTGCAAGTGGACCAAGGTGATTTTGCACGTAGCCCGAGGTGAATTTACACATATATCAAGGTGGTTTTGCACACAGATCGAGGTGGCTATGTATTTACACACATCTCGAGGCCATACAGACTGTACATATCAGAGGCATATTTTGGGAATTGTGTCAAGAAGGGCATTTTGAGTCCATTTCAGAAATATATCGAGTTTATACTCAAAAGTCTTGGTTTTTTGCAAGGATTCTAGATCCAGCTTCAATTTTTGGATTCAGGCATCCAGACAGAAAAGTGCTCACAAAATATTTCAGATACACAGAAAGGTATTCATGTTCATACTTAAAAGTATCATAATTTCATCTTGCAGCTGTTGTTGAAGTCTGTTACTGTATATGACAGACAAAATTCAGAAGTCACTTTATAAGCATTTGAATACTTAATCTATCGACCTTCTCATTTGGAAAGTGGCTCGAAGACGTATCCAGGGGGTCTGGTGAACTCCATTACCAATTCTTGTTCATGGATGGTTTGCTTACATGTTGATGTGCTCATTTTCTTGATGAATGTTCTTTAATTTTTCATTATAAAGGTGGTTAATAGTTAAAAATTCACATCCAAACAATGGTTAAACGACATTGAATTTTAGATCAAGTTAAATTTTAGATCATCGTGACATTAGAAAACTCTGATAAAGAAGACTCCAAAGAAGAATATGAAGAAGCATATGAAGAAGAAATTTAAGAGGCAGAAATTGACTTCCAAGAAGAATTAATGAGTGCCATAGAAGTTATCAGAAGAGAAAAGAAGAAAAACAAGAAACTACAAGCATAACTAGATAAGAAAAAAGAC
>CBVK0100526255.1:319-20736 GCA_900067695.1 Picea abies
TAGATCGGGACACTGCAAGTCACTAGGTGAAGTCTCAGGGTCAGATATGAAGTGTAACCCCTCCAAACTGACTAGAACTGAATCTCAAAAATGCCCTCCTTCTCTTCAATTCGTCCCACTGCTCAAGAAATAATCTGAGCCANNNCCCTCCTTCTCTTCAATTCGTCCCACTGCTCAAGAAATAATCTGAGCCATCAAACTCTCTCAAAAAGCACTAGATCTGATGTCCAAGGCCTCGCAATGAAAACCCAAGTGATAGAATCCCCAAAGGCCCTGCCAATCTCCTACAACGAATCTCTCTCCAAAGATGGTGCTCCCCCCTTGCTGGAAACCCCAGTCAAAATCATGGAAATCGTCGGAATGCAACGAAACCAAAGCCAACCTATGCGAAATGGCTCATAATGATGGAATATGATGATCAATGCAAGTTGGACCCCACAATGCCTCTCAAATACCCCTGTACTCGCTATAACATCCATCTGGCCACTCTGGTCATCATAAATCTCTACACTGGGATAATGTCCCAAAGTGGGGACATTACAGAAATAGTATGATGGAAAATGAGTTTAAGTATATCTTGGTAGGCCTACTACCATTGTAGCCAAGTGAAGTGAGGAGGTTCATTTCCAATGTGGATCTCAGGAGGTTCATTTCCAACGTCGATCACATCTTACATGCCATCAAATATGCCCATGAACAACGAGTGAGCATTCAATATGAAAATAAAGAACATCTCGCTCATGTAGAAGTGGTATATCTCTATAAAATACCACCATTTTGAAACAACAATCAATTTATCTCTTTATATGAGCTAATCAACATTAGGCAGAGGACATTGGAAAAAAACACTGGTAGAGTTGCCCAGCATTACCAACAATAACAAATAATATATCGAAGGCCCCATAACAATAAAAGTATTTTGACTGGTTATTCCTTGAATTGATGATGTAGCCAAAGCCTGAGATTCATTCACAAGATCAAATAAACCATGCAAACACATGAGAATGGAAAAATAACTCTCTTTTATTCCTTCTCCATCCTAACTATTACAATGGAAGTTCAACCCCTTATAACTACTATATGATATTTTTGAAAACAATTAATTTTAGATAAACAACTAAATTTAGAAAATTCTTGCATGACTCTAAAACTGACTACTAAATAAGAGCTAACTAGAGCAACACTATTTGTCAACTCGCTTTTCTGAATTAAGTTGATAAATTAAAAGACAACTGATAATTGAAAAATTAAAAATTCCCATAAAAACACTAAAACCCCAATTTGAGGCCTTATATGAAGGAATTTGGCCCCGTAAAAGTGTCAAAACGATGTCCAATCGGTTAAATTTGATCGGAACAATAGTGAACTCTTGAAGACGCAACTCATCGTAAAATTTCAGCCCAAACAGATTATTGAGTCAAAAGTTATGACCCTCAAAAAATCCCCGAAATATCCTTGCATCAATTGATATCGACCCTCTTTCCGATGAAATTTCGCGACCTTTGACATGTTGGGTCGATTATTCATGTAGGTGGCAAGTGATCTTTCCATCTTAACAACCCATCATTTTGTCCAACTGTCTCTCTACATGTCCATCCACCTTTTCAAATGTACCTTGCATCTGTCTCTTAGCATGGCTACTAGAGTTGCCACTACCTTCCGGGCATGCTCGACCAGGGTAAGGGGCCAGGTCAAGGATTCGAGTATGATGTTGGGTTTTCTACAGCTGAGCCTGTCGATGGGCACTTTATAGCTAATAGGGTTGGCAGCTGTGATAAATAATAAACTGTTGCTTATGACTGTGATAGTGTGGGTTATGTGTCCTCCAAAATTGACATTGACTAACATGTTAGATTGTTTTAATATTATCTGTTGTTGATGAAAGGTTTGTTGAGTTATCTCCTAGATTATTGATGGATTGTAGCCATTGTTGACTGGTTGTATTAACCGAGTTGACGTTTCTCCAAGTATAAATTCCTTTATTGGTGGAAAGGTCGACAAACTCTTAGGGTTCGCTCATCTATATGTGATTGAAGATTTCTAAGATGTCTAAGTTAGTTAGAAATTCATATTCCTTTCTTCTTTTCTCTCTTTGGAAATTTTGTTTTATTCCTAATCCCAACACACTACATTCTATTCCTGTATGCCATTGTTCATTTAAGGAATGCTAAGATCGGATCTATAGATTTAGTCTCACCACAAATCATCAAAGAAAAGTGTAACCAATCCCATCAGTCCGAATAGTTCTTGCAATGCAAAATCCGTTCCAAATTTGAACAGACCTAATCTTCCTGTGTCAGATACTAAACTTAGATTGATGGTTGAAGGAATGGAACAGAACTTTGTTCTATATTACCCTTATCGAAATACAAATTTGTAACATGTTGATTCGATTGAGCATTTAATTTACCTACACACATAGCAAGTAACGACTATGTTACCCTTGAATTAGGGTATAATTAAATTTTAATACAGTTATAACCTAAATTCCAATCTTTGTAATTGAAAACCCAGTAACTGTAATTTTAAAGTTGACTCTAGCTTGAATTTCACAACGAAATTACTTACCAACAAATTTACATTAGGAACTTAAATTAATGTCTAACGTCTAGTAAACATTCACATGTTCCCTACGATAATCTTTTAGAAAATATATAATACATATAGTATATATAAACATGCTACACAATCAATGGAGAATTTATTTTATTATTTTTTTTTCTCACTAAAGTTTTTAACAAATAATGTGAATCCTTAATAATGATAACTGACATTACCATCCTTGTGCAAGTATATATCATATTTTGTGGAAAAACTAATTTGTACGGTACAAATTAAGGGGCCTCCAATTTTTAGGGGCAAAATTTCGCTCATGGGCGAAATTAAGGGGCCTCCAATTTTTTATTGGGTGAATTTTTTGTATTAGAGCGATTTTTTTAAACTTATATCATTAGCCTGTAATTTATTTTAGGGGAAAAATCGTGTATAGGGTTAGCCCATGTTTTTAGGAGGGACAGAGGAAAATAATTTATATTTCACCCGTGAAATTTGGAGGGACAAGCTTCCATTAGCCAAATTTCTAGAAGTATGGAAATTTCTAATAGCATCTTCGCCCTGCCATTTGGTAAAATCGGGGTTTATGGTTTAATTTGCCCCGATTTTGTGGTATGGGCACTCGGTAGCTACAATCTTCCCTTTGCTCGATTTCCAAAGAACAAGGGGATTTCTGAGAGCATTTTGGCCCTCCCACCTGGTATAATTTGTATGGGATCTTCCCATATATGCATTCCCCGGTTTACCTTTCATATCTTCGTGCTTATTTGAATTTCCCCTTTGAGCCTTGACGAAACAAAGGTTTACCTTTCATATCTTCGTGCTTATTTCCCCTTTGGGCCTTGACGGAACGAAAAAAAGGGCAAGAGAATCGAGATGCCAGTCACTGTCCTTTGTTTCCATCAAGCAAGTGGTGTAGTCATGGCCCACCTGTTCAAAGCAGCTGAATTTGTTACAGTTATCCCAACCTGCCCGGAAGGTTGTTGAGTGGGTCAAGTTTCAACACGTTCAACTTGAAATTTGAAAGATTGCACTTACATAATCGATTAGTGCCCAATGCAGAGAGGCGCGAGGATTTGGCGGTGAACAATTACCATGGTTTTTGTTCGTCTTGATAGGTATTTACCTGGTCCTTCATCTCAGTGTGTTTCCTCATAACAAAGAATTATGAATCATATTGGTAAAATTAGAACAATTAAATGTTTCAATTATGAAACTTTCTTTCAAATTGTCCTTCAAATTTTTGCACAAAATAGAACATGACCATTAGAAATAGAAAATAGAGGGAAGCTTAGTATACATAAATGATATTTTTATCCTAGAAATCCCCCTAGAACAGAATTTGACAGATTTATGGGGTTATTATGGGTGCACATACTTTCCTCGGCACTTTCGCTTCCCTTGTGGCTTGTTTTGACCATCACTAACGGTGGGTGTGCAGTGTCTAGAGGAAAGTAATTGATTGCACATTCTATTTGTTTATTCCCCTAGAGCATATTATGGTCTCGAGTGATTGATTATTGATATATCATGGTTGATATTGGAGGACTCTTTGTGTTATGTTATATCTCAACTTTGTGGTGACATGATGTATTGGTTTGTTATTAGGAAGGGTGTTCCACATGGTCCCCTTTTGATTATGATGTTCTAGTCACCACACGACTAGGCTTGACATGGTGTTCATGTGACTTGGTGATCATTGGCTTAGAATATGAGTTCCCTAGCACATGGGAGGGTTGTATTTTACATGTCGATTACACCTTGGTATGATTGACATTACACTTGTGTGAATGCCCTAGCCTATTTGGGGGTTTTTGACACATATATCACTTTATTATGATAAAGATCATCTATCATAGTGGAGTGCTCCTCTTGTTCACACATACTGAGGTGATTTTAACCCTTTCAATGGCTAGTTTGACCTACCTTTGACTTGATTGGAGGCTTATTGTTTGAGCGCTTTGGCTTATTTGGCTTGTGTTCAGATTTGTATTGGTTTATTATGATGTGGATCATGGTTTAGGATGAAGTTCTCACCCTCTTTGGAAGACATGTTAAGGCATCTTCTCATATATTGTATTATTTTATTACTAGAGATGGGGTTTTTTCCTTCCTCCATGATAGTTATCTTTTTGCATGTGAATCTATGATATTGTAGTGGGTTGACTGCTCACTCTTGGGTTATAATTGTTGGCACATCTTTTGAGGAGTGGTTACACCTTGGAGACCACATTAAGGACCTTTTCCATTTCATGCCTTATTGGAGGGATGGTCCATCTAGAGGAGCCATAAATGCCACTTGGAGGTGGTTGTTGCACATTCTTTGAGGAGTTGTTAGTGGAGCAACTCATCGTGGAGAAGTTGAGGAGGATGTTGTTGCCTTGACATGGTCTTACACCTACTTTGAGGAGGCATCCTACCACTTGGATCTCATCTTGCTAGGAGATTTATACATGTGGCATGTCCACTCATATTTTGTTCATTGTTTGACTTGTCCACTCTTAGTTAGTTAAAGTGGATATTAGTTTTTAATGTGTTCCTAGGATAGTTCTAAGAATTTATCATGGATATTATTGTTTTATTGTTGAGGAGGTTTGAGCCTAAAACTCTATATGACAGAGGCACCTCCCATTTGTAATGAATTTTGAAAGTGCTCATAACTTTGAAGGCATGTTGCTAGATTTTTGTTGAAGGCTTAATGAAAACCAATGATGCATTCTTGTTGATGTGAGGTGCTTTACTTGGAATCTATTTGCTGAACTCTGATGTTGATTTATGATGTCAAAGCTTGTTCACAGAGAAATGGTTTATCAACCACACTGGAAGTAAAGTAGGTGTGAAAACTCCTTTCTCTTTAGTTTCTTTTGTATTTTGTTAATGGAAATAATGTGGTTTGCATCTCATACCTTAAAGAGGTGTTGCATTAGTTTATTTTATTAACAAAATTCACCTTTGAACCAAGCTTGAAGGTGGATCTCTTTGAGATCCCTTCATAAATTTCTATATTAATTTCTATCCATTTAGGGACTATTGTAGCATATATTTTGCAGCTTGGTTTTCCCATAAAAAATTGTTTAAGCAACCCATTGGGTCTTCCCTACTGACTCAATTTCCCCAATCTAGAATCCAAGCACTTGTCCTCCCTTTCAACCAATGTAAAATATATAAAAAAAATACATTATTTATTTTTTGGTTTGCAAATTTGCAAATTACAGTTGAAATAAATAGAAAATAGATTTTCTATAAGTCTAGGAAACCTTTCATTTCATCATCTTTAACTAGACTTATTTCCCGTTTTCATAAATATGGAATTTGTGCTACAATATCCTTAGAAACCATATTTATTATATGTCCTGGATGCCCTTTCCATTCGTTATACCTTTGGACTTAGTCTGCTTAGGGAATCCCCCTTTGTATTGGAAGACAACTAGCCTAAAGTGATGCAAAATACTACCGAGGTGATAATGGGTATTTTTTTCAAGTTGTCCTTAGTGTCTCACTTGGTGATTGGTAATTTTGCATCTCAAGTGAGAATTTGGAAGGTAATATTTTGACACTATTTCCAGGGATAAAGTCCATTTCCCCAATTCTTGAATTTAAGATTCATAATATTGATTAGTCGAGATTTGAAATATTATTGTAAAAGCTCATCTTCCGACTCCAAAAAATGAAGTTTTTCCTAAGAAGTAATATACAAGAACATATTCACAAGGATTTGTTTACCTGATCCCATAACCTGAGAGATATTATAGAAGAAGGGTAAGCAAATTAGACCATGATTGTAGAATTCAAACAACCAAGACATTGACATTGTTGAAGATATAAGGTGTTTGTTTGAAAGTGACCTTGGTTCTCCTAGCATAGTCATCATGGTTGCACCTTGGTTGGATGAAATTTACAAGCCCCTTAAATTTACAAACATCAATGTGTATCCTCATGATATGCCAAATAAATCCATAAACAAGTTATCCTCATTCAAGGGGAACAATGTTGTATCTACTTGATATCACTGGAATGCTTTCATGAGTATGATCGTCAAGCAATGTATTGGGCATTTAGATCTTCTCATAAAGTCGTGTCTTGTATCCTTGGAATAATATGCCATGGATTGGTTTATTAGCTGTCGGATAATAACATTAGCACCAAGGATTAGTGGGAGAATGTCTTCTCTAAAAAATGGGGAGACCGTACAGATAACAGGTATTTGTTGGTTGCCCTCGATGGTGTTAAGAGAAATAAACATGAAATTGTAGAAGAGTTAAACAATAGGTTTAACCAAATAGTTCAAAGATTGCATACATACATTAAACCTCCAAAGACAACCATCTTTATATATTAACTTGATGCATTTGATGGATATCTTGGCTTCAAGATAAGAGAAAAATATCACCAAAACCTTTAGGCAACCCAAGATTCAACAATAAAAATTGATAAGAAAATGATTGCATATGGTAAAACAAATCAACCTAGCTCTTCAAGAGCCAACACTGATAGACTGAAGTGAGGTTTAGAGTGATGAACACAATTGAGCCTGCTCATGATCCTATAACAACATTGATAAAACCTACAAAACTTATGGAGTCCAATTTTAATTGATAAAAAATTGCCATGCAAGAGATATTGGTGCAGTTGGAAATAGCTTAGCAACATAGATATCCACCACATGCAAATGGTGGATGGGATATAAACAAATTCCTTGGAACCATAATCAAAATAAGACTCCCAGTTCATTTAAATCCCAATAATAATAATGTTGTTGATCATTAAACTTTTCATTGGTGTAGAACATGTCAAGATGCTCATGATGAAGACTCATGTCTATCAACTATACAATTTAGGGAGTCAAATAATGAAGGTCCAATAGAGTTTGATAACATGAATTATGTTGGGGGGGAAAGTGATACTATTTGTAGTGTAACAGGAAGAGATTACACTATCTTTGAGGATCAAATGAATCAAATTCAGTGAAAAGCATTGGATTGGACACAATCACAAGGATGTATGGTGAGAAGCCAAATTAGGAAGAAATAAGGAAAAAGATAAAGGATAAAGAGCGGATGACCTATCAGAGGAGGAATAAAGTAGTTCCATAAAGACTTGAAGTAGAAAGACAAATCCTACAAAGGGATCCTATGAGTAAATTTCCCATGCAATCATTTGGAGTTGCTAAGGAACCTTCATTAGAAGGTCCTTTCTTAAATATAACTTGCAACTAGATTCCTCCACAGAAATAAAAGATGAATAAATTCTTTGGTTTTTCATGTGAATGTCTCAATTCTTTTCCTTGAATTGGAAAAGATTCCTCCCTGGAAAAGAAAAGATGAATAAATTGCTTGGTTTTGATGAAACTATTGAAGATTGTCTTGTAGTGTTACAAGCAATGAACCAAGAGAGGAGAAATGGCAGTCATAACCCCTTCTTTATCACCTTGGTGGTTCAACAGACTAATATGAGAAATTATAGAATTATACTTATGTTAGTATAAAAATGATGGTAATCATTTCATAAATGATGACAATGTTACACAGAATAACTACGTGAAAATATAGAGAAATCCACAAGAATAAGAGGCTAATAGACTAAAGATAAAGGGTAGCCCCAATTGCAGTGGCACTAAAATCTCTTTCATATTTCAATTGATTTTTTTGTTCAAGTCAGATGGATTTATAAGAATCACAAAGTTGATACCAGGATGACTAGTGCATAGACTTCTTTGACTATGTGTGAAGGTTTTTTATGCCATGTGTCTCATTCTTCTTGGAGTGCTTCTCAAGTTTAGTTGTCCTTCCTCCTCAAGAATATATATTTCTGCCAAGTGTCTCCTTTCTATCTTCCTAGAGTATCCTGTACAAGTCCATGGGTGCACATACATACACGGGATGCCCTACCTAGCCTTAGAAGAGCATGCACATCATCAAAAAGGAAAATCCCCAATCTCAATCCAGCATGTTTGAAGCTTGCAGAACATAATGTCTCCAAACACATTGACAAAGATACTTGACCTAATACTATAGACAAAATTAAACAAACCATTACCACATCTAGGGGACCATTTTTCCAATCTCCATTAAAGAAATGGAGAGTAGAGAAGTAACTATATATCACATCAACCACATGAACGATTGGTAAGGGTGATGGATCTATTTTAGTCAATTGTGACACTAAAGGTAATGAATTCTTGATACTAGTTGGTATATCACTCAGTCCATTCTCAATCAAATTTGCAACTCTTAGACTAAGATCCCTTGAAATTTGATCTTATGATATGTCCAATGATTGAACAAGTTGACATCCTTGATTGTAAAGAGAGATTGTTTTTGCAGAAGGCTTCAATCACCATGGTTCTAAGGTCTTACCATGTGGCTTATTTTACCTGCTGCTACATTCCACAATAAATCTTTTCTTTCATTGGCTGATAAGTCATCCAATGATATATCATATCCTTCAACTATTTTTGGATTGTCTCTAGTAACTTAATACCATTTTTACAACATGGAGTTGGCTTGCTCCATCTTCATCACTTCAATTTCACTAGGGCTGCCGTGTTCATTTTCTAAGCGGAAGTGCTCCAAAATGCTTAATATTTCTACTTTGTTTGATTTGTTGGCCCATCTGATGGAAATCCTCCATAACACTATCTCACATAAAGGATTTTGTATAGCAAAGATTATGTTTCCATGCCATAACTACACCTCATTTTCAGTTGATCAACTATCACATTTTCATGAGTGATGTAAAGACCGAAGGTCGGCACTTCTTTGAACTACTGCTACAGACTTGAGGCCTAAAATTCTCCATATTATTCTCATGTATCCATCTTGGAAATTTCCATGTATCTTTACCGGTTCCTTCAGGTATTGCATCCCTAATGATTCCAATTGATATCAATGTTTCTCTTGCCAAACTATGCAATTCTTGAACTTTCTCTCTCTCCAACCAAGAATTTTGGAGGTAAATAGGTTGATTACTCCAGTCAACAACAAATCAACACAACATAATTATATAAATTGTTCTAAAATTGACAAGAACAATATTTAATCCCCAAAATCATGTGAATGAAAAGAGCACTAGTCATAGCTAGATGGCATGAAAACTAGGATGGAGAACTTAAGGAATCTTGTAGAATGTGACCAAACAACAGAAGTTCTACACCGTCATGTCGAATAACATCAAATCAATCAAAGGAAAAAAACAAGCCAAAGTCTATGAGTAGTTATGCCATCCATTGGACTTTTTTTGGTGGTGGTTTGGGATTTCCTGGTGTAAGATGAGGTCACAATTTTGTAGCAAGCCCTAAATTTGTAATTCGAGATGAAACGAGAAAAGACCATGTTTTGTTTCCATTGTCCAACATTGACAACATTGACAAATGTTTCACATACACATTTCATGTGAATTCACTTAGATTGGATGGAACAATTCAAACCAAATTCTATTAGCTTTGTTAGCTTATTTACAACCATATCCACTACATTATTAAGAAAAGGCTTGGAAGTTGATTTATTTTCCATCTCTTTGAAATTATTTTGGAAAGGCTTTAAACTACATTCTTTGTACCGTGAAAATGTTCGGTCATCAAAATAGACCACCTATATGATCCTTATTACAACATATTTTCACAAATTTTGATGTGATTGAAGGATCTCAAAGATAACTAGGGAAACATGGGTGCTACATTACATTACCCCATATTAAATTCCCAAAAGAAAATTGATGCTCCATGGGCATGCAATTATAAGAACCTACTAGCTCTACATAGGGACATAGGGAGAGGCTTCCAACCAGAATGGGTCTCAAAATTTCCATTTATTGAACCATTCCCTCCAAAAAATGAGAAAGAGAAACAAAAAGTTAGATGCAATATATGTAGTTGGAAACTTGGCACGCCAACGACATTTCAGATGAAGTTAGATGCAATTGAGAAGCATGTAGGAAAGGTGTATGAAAAGAAAATTGTAGATGGCAAGGAGAAATCTATTGTCAGATGGAGATCTTCTGAGGAATGTCAACATGTCAAATATGCTGATGAATATAATGAATATTTAATAAGTAAGGAAAAACTCGAGGCAGGTGGAGGAAGCATCACTTCTCTATTTGAAAAGATGATGGAAATAAATTTGTTATCCAAGACAATTCAATTAAGCACTGTATTTCACATCTTATCTAAAGGGTGTCCTATGACAGATTATCCAGATTACATGAAATATCTATCTTTTCTTCAAATGCCAAATTTTCCATCTTCTCATTGGTCTTTAACAAGTGGTTGGGAATGGGCAAAATATCTAGCTAAAGTAGAAAAGGATGATATGAAAGAGAAGATTGCAAGTGGTAGGTTTTTGTCATTGTCTTTGGACGAGGTTACAACTATTGATAATACTTCATGGATTTGTATAAGTATTTATATGGCTAATGACCATATTAGGCATTCCTATCTACCCGGGGTTCATAAAATGAAGGAGAATTCTACAACTAAAAATATTTATGAACTTGTTAATAATAGTTTGAAGGAAAGTGGTGGTATGGATCATTTAATGATCACAAAAAAGTTGGTATGTGTTGGAGCAGATGGAGCATCAATATTGCAAGGACAAAGGAATGGCCTTTGTGTTAGACTACAACTATCAGCTTCACCGTATATGTTGAGTATTCATTGTATGGCTCATAGGATGAATCTTGCATTTAAAATAGTAAGCAAGTTTCCATCGGTTTCAAAAGTTGAAGATTTTGTACGAGAGGCTTATGCATATTTTTCTTGTAGTCCCAAACGATTTTCAGAGTTTAAAAAATTTGTTGATGGTGTTACAAATGGAAACAAGCTATTAAAATATGTTGATACAAGATGGATCTCATTGAATGGACCAACTCAAAGATTATTTAGTGAGTACCGGTCCTTGGTAGGGGTGATGTATGAACATCGCTTCAGTGTAGATAAAGCTCAAGATCTTCTCTTTCGACTAACTGACATAGAGACATTATTAACATTGGTTGGAATTCTTCATATGCTACATGAAATGAATGCCCTCATGAAAATGTCTCAAAGTCACACAATGTATATTGCAGAATACACAAATGCAAGAAAAATTGCATGCCTTTCATTGGATAATTTGTATACGATGCCAGAGTCTTTTGCAGGTCCACGATTTAGAAATTGGACTACGATCATTGATATAGAAAATACTGAAAATTATTTGAAGTTTTATGAAAAAGGTATACTATGTATGGAAGTGTGTGGGTATATAGTTCCTTTTCATTATATTGATAAGACATGATGAACCACCAAAGAGCGCCATGTGTCAAGAGACCTATTCGACAATGTTGTCATTTCAGTGAGACACAACTTGATAGAAATTGCAAAATCACTGTCATCGAAGATAAGAGAACGATTCCCTCGAGATGAATTGTTGGAGGCCATGTCTGTGGTGTACCCTGCATATTGAAACAATATAAAATGTAAACCTACTTTAAAACGTGACTTTGTGGTAAAATTAAATACTTTACTGGACCACTTTTGCAAGAAGGTTGAGATACATGGAGAACATGTTGAAGGTATTTTGGATAAATCAAAATTGTTTCAACAAGCCACACGCTTCGCTGAAACAATGTGGAATCAATTTCGCGCTTTGGAGAATCCTCTAGAATATGGTGCAATAACAAGATTATGGACTATTTTAGGTGTTAGCCAATACTTATAGGAAAACATATCTAAATATTTCAAATTAGCGGATTTGTGTCAAACCATGATTTTGGGATCAGTGGAGGACGAGAGAATGTTTAGTGCACTATCATTTTTGAAGTCAAAGATGAAGAACAAGCTTGATAAACATATGGATATATGTTTAAGATTATATGTAACAAAGTATGACATTACCACTTTTCCATATGAAAGACTACTAGCTCTTTGGCGATCAGATTGTGATAGAAGGGGAGAAAACAATATAACAAGTTTGTCTAATGAACTTGATACAAAACATAATTCTTTGGAGGCTCATAATGATAGTCCATCTGGAGAGGGTCTTGTTCATAATGAAGAAAATGAGCATCAAGATAAGAACTAGGAAATTGATATACTGTAAGATTTGATCTAATCCAATATATATGAGGGTCTAGGGGACACTTATTTCGGTATATGTGTTCCATTGGTGGTGCAAGAAATAGTGAATGGAATAAAACATATGATGTGATTCTTGTGATACATTCTTCCTCTATTTTTGGAGTAGGTCGGAAATTCTTTATCATAGAAAGATTACTATATGCCAATTTGAGGATGCATTTCAAGTAAAAATAGGTTCTAGAATTTATATTTTGTGTTTTTCATTGTAACTTTGGAGCCACATTTTCTTGATGCAAGTTATTTTAAGATTGATGTTTTGATATTTAACTATTACATTGTCTCTTTCTTGTATGTGACAGGAAATGAAGTTGGAATTTGATGAAGATGGGACCTATCTCTTCACATAGATAGTGTCCTAGTATTAAAGGGTAGATACCTGATTTAACAAGAATTTCGTTAAGCAAGAATGGGCTCATTCAAGTAGATGAAATTTTTGTGATGTCTTTCTCTAATATGTTGATAAATTTTAATGGTTTGTTTGTTTGTTTCATTTTGGAGCATTTTGGAGCATTTTGTCAAGTTTGGAATTTTGTGTTTATTTTGGTTAAAAATGTGTTAGGCCCTTGAATGATTTTAGTTCTCATTTGATGTTTGACTGAACCTTTTGTTATGGAATGATTGGCTTCATCTAATTTCCATTGAGTCAAGGGTTTGGGTTAAATTTAAAGACCTTTGTTGAGTAAAAAACTGTTTTTCATCTTTTTTCCATGACATTTATTTGAGAAACATATGGTCTTAGGATTAATATATGCCTTTAGTTATTTTGTGGGCACTCAATGTGTTGTCCATAATTATGATTATTTTTTTAATATGTTTGATGGTGAAGGAAATATTTTTTTATTTCCTTTCATTTTTTGGCATGACTTGAGCATCTTCACCTTTTAGGATCTACTATGTTTATTTTGTATTTTGTTTGAAAAGACTTATTGATTATTTAGAAAGGGAAATGAGCTCTACTTAGCTAAGCGAAGATAAAAATGGTCTATGCACTAGGTTCCTATGTGTACATCATAGGAAACCTATTAGTACGAGACCAACATTCCTCTAATGCAGTTATACTTTCATAAATATGGTGGTTGAATTTCATATTCCATAAAGCATGCTATGCAAACCCATTTGTTGATTGGATAAATACCTCCATTACCCATACTACTGCCACTTACCTTGCAAACCTCCATTCCATACCATGAATAACAACACACATTGTCTTGTTTGTCTTTTAAAGTTTGCTTGGTTGAAATATTAGTGTATGCTACATCAATGAATTGATGTTTAAGGTATTGATGGTTGTATTACTCTTCAAAGCATCAATGTTAGGCCAATGACCAACACTATGAAGGTGGAAGTGGATGAAAGATAAGCATGCTTCATTATTACACAAGAGTACATGAAAATCACATCAAGGTAAGCTCATGCATTGGTATTGTCAATGAGACCTAGTTGTACACCTTCTCATCCAATGACTAATCTTGCTTATGCATCTTCCCTCTCTTTAGTGGTTGGTGAATCACTCTAAGATGAGATCAATTAGTTTTATAACTGTTGTCATTTCCACATGTTTTAATCATTGCAGCCTTGAATATTGCAAGAAGTATTTCATCAAAAGCATCAATATTACCATGGTCATCTGTGGTGTCATGATCATATGCTATCTTAGTTCTTTTCTTAGCTCATGGACTAAGAAGTATTTCATCAAAAGCATCAATATTACCACAATCATCTTTGGTGTCATGATCATATTCTATTCTTAGATCCTTTCTTAGCATTCACCGAAGAATCAACTGCAGACACTACAAAGAACTGTCAAAAGTCGGGAAGAACACAAAACAATTTGTTTTTCAATACCCTGTAGCCTGAGAACATCAAGTCAAGAATCTATAACAATATATATTCCGTGGTCATATCCATATTATGTGGTCATATCCAACAGGTAAGTTCGACATCTCAAATACCCCACTCTATATTGTGTACATATCATTCCACAAATTGTAGGTTTGGTCTTCTTATGAGCTTGAGAACAAGCAACACTTAATTGCAATCTTTAAGAAAAAATGATGCTAACAATGACTCAAACTAAAAGCACCAAAGATTTACAATCCAAACTCAATCAGTTCAGTCTTATTTAGGCATGGATACCATTCCCATTCCCATTTGAGCAACAACTAGGAGTTGGATTCCTCTTCATAACAACATTAACATGACCATTCACAATGCCATTTCCAACACTAATTGATGCAGGCCCATTAACAAGTAACAACACCAATTACACTGCCATTTTCAAACCCATTCCTTCCAGGCGATGTAGGAGTTCTGCTATTATCATCAACATGTGGACTTCGACCCAAATTGCTTGGTTTTCTAGGGTTCTTCAAATATGAATCAAGTTGTGACATGATGTTGCTAATATAAGGCCTGTAAGGAACTCAATTATGGTCATACATTCTCCAAATAAAAACAACTACATTTCAGCTACTCAACAAAATGATGCAAATTAAAACACAATTTGGAAAAATCATATCCTGTTGAAATTTCAATGAAAACAAGTGCATACTTCCATTACATTTCCAAAAGGACAAATTAACAGGAGCAAATTAAACTACTCAAACTACAACATATAGGAAAACTCTGCTTGATCCAGTACAAGATATGCACTAGGATGGCCTCTTTACAAGCAAAACTATGCAACGTTCCATATTTTTTTGAATATCCAAGCAAAGGAACATTTGCACATGTTATCTTGATATAGATAGATCTTTAGTGTTGAAAAAATATGCTAACTGATCTGAGTGCAGGTTGCAGAGATTAAAGATCAAGATATAGTTTATCGTGTAAAAAACAATGCAACTCTTCTTGGTTCATTGTTTACAATGCATGTCACTCAAGTTCATATTGACCTTCCAACACTAAGCGATACAAATAAGCATGTAAGTAATTACAAGTGTGGAGATTACTATGTTAGTTGCCAATATAGTTATTATGATTTTAAACATAAGGTTCATGGTGAGAATTGACTGGAATTGTTTTAATGTTGGAATTTCATCTTTAGCACATAGAATTACAAATGGGTAAGGTGGAATGGTTCTATTTTTGAATATCCAAGCAGAGGAACATTTGCACATGTTATCTTGATATAGATAGATCTCTAGTGTTGAAAAAATATGCTAATTGATTTGAGTGCAGGCTGCAGAGATTAAAGATCAAGATAGAGTTTGTTGTGTAAAAAACAATTCAACTCTTGTTGGTTCATTGTTTACAATGTGTTAGCGTCGGAAGTCACCCCTGGATTGCAGCAGGAGCAGAGCCCGACGTCCATCAGTTTATGTCACGATTTGCTTAATGGGGTGATCAAATGGAGGTTAACTCAAACGATGTGGTTCCAACTCCGAGACTAGGCTAGGCATGCATGGGCAAGTGAGGTCTTAGATAACTTCAGACAATGAGTTGTAGTAAGGGTGAGTAGGGGGAAGACTTGTATCAGAGAAATGCAAAGGCCTGTCATAAACATCAGGTTCCTAACAGACTGTGGAAGAAGACATCCAAACGCAAGATCTTCTTACGCTCAAACGCAGAAAACTAGAGAAAACAATAGTGCCACAATAAATCCTTTATCACAACATAATTGCCATAATTCGTGTGAATAAGTCGATCACAAACTCTCTTAGTATAAGATGAAAACTAGATGGAGTAAGAAAAACTGCCTATCATAAAACAAGAAATCTCACATACAAATGCATAACCAGAGAACTAGAGTGTGTTAAAACTTTACAATCGGGAGCTTCGCTCTACCATCGATACCTTCAAAAATGCAAAAACTAAGTACATATACTTGGGCAGATTTGTCCAACAGAGGTGTGCTCGCCCTCCAAGGCATAGCATCTCTTCAATCAATCTTCGGGCGGAAGTCCTTCATCAGACATCTCCTTAACTTTGCATGGCCTTTGCAGGGGAGGAGTAGCTGAGCCAGTAAATGTTGAGATAGCGTGTGTAGACCTCCTCCGGCTGGTCGAGAACTCGGCATGGCTTCTCTGGAAAAATGGGTACACAGGACCCTCTTGAGCAGCCCGCTTGCCAGACCCTCCATTCTTTGCATTTAATGAATGAAGAGAGGTTTCAACCACCCTTTCTCGCCTTCATTTACTCCAAGTGAAAACCAGGACGGAGGTCGGATCAAATGGCACTTGGAGATCGCGGTAATTCCTTCTGTAAATCATACACGACACCTTTGGCCCTTCCTGAACAACTCTTTTCTTTCCCAAGTGACCACGGGCTGTGACCACGTGCTTATCCCCAAGGCGCCCTCGACGTTCACGAATGGGAAGGATCTAATCCTTGCTTCTTGAAATCGCGATGAGCGAAACGCCGAGGCGGCTTAATCTGGCGCCACGCGCCTCTCTAGATCTGACAGTTCTGAACGCACTTTGGTGATGGTGTGGGCTCGGGTCCTGGACACTCCTGACACCTCGCGCATTGGGAATACGATGATGCTGGACCTTGCTTATCATAGTTGCGATGGGCGAAACGCCGAGACGATTCAATCTGGTGCCATGCGTCCCTCTGAGATCTGATGGCCCTGAATCCACTCGGCGATACTGTGGGCCCAGGTTCTGGACACTCCCGACACCTCACGCATCGGGATACAACGGAGCTGATCTTCGTGCCTTGAAATTGCGAGGGGAGAAACGATGAGGAACCTAATCACGCGCCAGGTGTTCGCTTCAGATGGATGGTCGTGACTGCCCCTTGATACTGTGGGCCCGACTTTGGGCGCTATCAGCACTTCGGGGTTCGGGGCTTCGAGACATACAATGACATAAAATCTTCACCCCTTTAACTTGTGACTGCTGAGAAGTCGACGTGACCAGATCTTGTACCACGCGTCCTTTGGGATGATCGGCTGCCATCCATTTCTGCACAAAATATGGGCGTTATCCATGCGCTAACCCCAGCGCAACTTCGCTATCTGCGATTTCCTGTCAACCGTTGATCTGCTCATATGGATGGATCCGGACCGTTGACACCATAATTTTGCCCGCTCGCTTGATTTTAAGTCTGAAAAGGACTTCTTCTATGCACTGGGCTTGGGTGCTCCTTGTGCAACCTGCGAACCTGGATATCCCGATGCTGAAGATAGGTAATATTGCTAACACAATGCATGTCACTCAAGTTCATATTGACCTTCCAACACTAAGCGATACATATAAGCATGTAAGTAATTACAAGTGTGTAGATTACTGTGTTAGTTGCCAATATAGTTATTATGCTTTTAGACATAAGGTTCATGGTGAGAATTGACTGGAATTGTTTTAATGCTGGAATTTAATGTTTAGCACATAGAATTACGAATGGGTAAGGTGGAATGGTTCTGCTGTTTCTAGCAGATGATGTGTCGAAATTCACTGTTTTCTAGGTTTTCAAGTCAGATACCGATAAATAGAGGCTAGGTATGCGTCATCCTTGGAGGTTTGATAAATGTAATAGTTACCTAAATACGGGTTGAGAAAAATGGTCAGTGTGAAGCCCAATTGGTGTAGAATTTATGTGGATATGAAGCACATAGAAATTTTGTAGTTTGCTTGGGCATAGATTGTCACTAAATTCATAGATTTTTTTTTTTCCCTTTGGCATTATTTGCCAATAGACAAAGTTTGATTTGGCTTTGTTTAAGTATGTGTTAGCCAATAAATTAGGCTTTGCAGTCAACAAGAGGCTTAAAAAGTTGTCCATCAACAAGAAAAAATAACAGAAGCAAACTATGACAACATTCACATAAATAAATAACCAATGGATCATATATCCAACATCAACTTATCAACAAGGAGGAAGGTTCAAAGCATACACACAATTTCCACAGAAATGGCAGTACTCTTGAGTCTTCTATTACTTGGCTTGAAGGATAGTACGATGTTTCAGAGAACATACCTAATGAAACATGATGAATTGATTTATGAATTTAGGGTATCAGAATAAGAATGTTCAAATGTGAAGCCAACAGGTTTATATATAGATGAATTTTACCCTACTCTTTTCTCAGTAAGTTCTCTTTATAAACTAGCAATGTTGTTGGATGTTACACATTCAAATGCTAGTTACATTCTCACATCCCAAATGTGTGGCATATGAGCACTTGATAATAAAGTCATAGTTGTTTGACATATTGGGTTGAGAAGTTTACTCACTGTCTATCTATCCACTAGTTAATTTGTCTATGCTAATTATTGTAAATTGGATCTTACACCCATAACAACATTTACTTGTAATTTATAAAATCTAATGGACGTTTTTTGGGGTATCATCTACCTGGTTAATTCTCACCTTGGGACATCTGCAATATTTGACAACATAATGCCTCTAGAAGCTCATAGAATACAATTTTACAAAATATTTGCAATCTTTGTTATCACTAGGGGTGCTCAATTCAAACAATTGTGAGACCATCTGGAAGTTGGAAACATAATGCTATTTTTCTATTTGTTCCCAACCTAATGAATATTAATACGGAGGACAACATATCTCTAAACTGGATTTATTGTCGGTTAGTTTCCCTTATATAAAAGGCTTCCTTATTTATTCCTAATCTTTGAATTTCAATTATTTCAATGTTGTCTTCAATTTAGAGTTGATATTGATCTGGAAAAAGCACAACACACATGTCAGGCTTCTTTTGACTTGTGCAGTGTAGGTCATGTGTGACATCCCCCAAAAATAAATATTTTTTATTTTTGGTTGCTGGAAATTTATTTCTGTTTTTGGCAAATTCGACGCTGGAAATTTTTTGCCATTTATGGCAATTTCAAATTTCGAATTTAATAATTGTATTTAATTATTGTGACTGTTGGGCAGAGATCTGCTTGGACTCAACTAACTATTTGACTATGACACTTGTATCACAACAGAATAATTATATTAACTGCAGGAGGACAAATGGAACAGCCATGTTAAAAATCAGTTGACCATGACTCCATGAGTGGGGAACAAGTTGGAACTGCCTCTGGGATGATGATTACAAGTGGAAAATCAGAGATTTGGCCACTGGCAGCCCCTAAAAATCAGGGATTAAGAAAGCTGCAAAAATCCCCAAAGGAGGGAAAAAGACCTGGGCAAAAAAAATGGATAAATAACATATGCGAGGAGGCAGGACGCTGCCAAGTATGCTGGGAAAGTATTTCTGAGCTCTCTTGCTATTATGAACACTGCGGATTTAGTGTGAGACAAGAGGAGCTTGCTGAAACAGAATCGCCTTGCTATTATGAGCACTGTTAAGTAAGTGTGAGGCAAGAGGATAACTGTTGGAATTGAAGGACGTTGCTGAGGAGGAGTTTCCAAGTTCGCCCTCATGGATTCATGGTCATGCTAGGGGGTGAATCGTGCAAGTGACTTTGGCTGCCTTGTTCTATGGTTGGGAGGAACGTGGCTGTTCCCTTTGTCTTTCTGCGGATTGGATTCAGATATGTTGATCTACCCCTCTCTATTATGAATGGCTATGTTTTTACTTTGATGTCATATAAAATCCGAACTGGAATGATGTCCATTCTCTGTCTGAATGATTTTTCTAATGCATTGTATCGATTAAATCAGAACTGTAACGTTTTTAATTTTGTTTTTTGTGGGGAATATATGTGAAGGAAATCTGTAATTATATTTCTATAAGTAAGTAAGGAAAGGAGGAGATTAACGTCAATGAGGCAGATCCTCTCTATAGATAAATCCTCAGGAAACCAAACTCAGATCCCTCAGAACATCATTTATAATGACC
>CBVK0100526257.1:0-14680 GCA_900067695.1 Picea abies
AAATGTGACTAACCCCCACAATAGTCTCTTTCAACATGTATTGATCAAACTCCTTGTTCTAGTCAAAATAGAGAAACAGGGGAAAACTTGGGATGCCTTTATCTACCAATTTTCAAACCCTCACTTGACAGTTAAGACCAACAAAAAGTCACTTGGCCTAAAAACTATCTCTCCATCCAAGCCTCGCTCTCCAAGAACTCAAAACCCCCTTGCAAGGAAACCCTCTCTTTGCTGGAACAATACCAAAAGCTTGTTGATATCCCTACTTCATCGAGTAAAAATACGAAGAGAAAAGACAAAAATAAGCCTATTGTTACACCCCCAATGCCTTCACTCTCTCTTGATCCTACACCTAAAAATCTCCAAGAAGTAATGCAACAAGACTTTCCCATCATTCCCACAAACAAGAGGGGAGCCAATCGATTTGGTAAAGGACCCTTTATGAAGAGTACCCGGAGCACAAGAACCTAGCCTTATGCAAAACCTCCACCTACTTCGGACCCTATCCAAGTGTCCTCCAACCTTGAGAGCCCTCATAAGAAACTTAGGGAAGTTTATGCAGATGGATTAGAGCCACCAAGGAAAACAAAATCAAAAGATGCCTCACCTTAACGATCTCCCATCACTCCTACTTCACCCATGCTGACTATAGATCCTAAAAATGATAGATTGTCCACATCCCTCAAAGGATCTAAGCCTTCCTTAGAGATTATCGATTCTTCCCCAACCATAGAAGAGATACAAAAGGAAAACCATCAACTTCTCCAACAATTGGAAGAGAGGAAGACAATAGATACACACCTTCATCATGAAAATGCAGTCCTTCAAACAAAAGTTAACTCTCTTCAATGATTGGTCGATGAGATGACCAAATATAACTGCAGCCTCAGAGCACAGTTGAAGTAACATAAGAGGCACAAGGAAAAGTCTTCATGGAAAGAAGGAGAGGCTTCTAAGGCCGATCCTCCTCAACAAGCCTAGTCACGAGGGGTAACTTATTTTTGTTTGTAGTGGGACCTGCAAAATCATAAGTGTGGGGGTAATGTTTGGCCCGAGATATGATCACTTTTATGATGGTTATTATACACTTTTTCTGCATGTACATATGTGTTATTCATCTTTCGAAGGAGCTTTTTGAAGAATTTTATGTTAAAACGGTATGATCGACATAAGGTACATGTGATTCATGTTTAATGTCATTATTGGGTATAATTCGTCACGTTTTATGATTACCAAGAGCTCATTCATGTTTTTTGATGTTGCAGGGAGAAAACACACCATGTTTATGCTTCTGGCACTTGTTCCAGTACCTGATCCGACACTCTATCCTGCACTGCATATTGCACAAAAACAGAGGGTGACTTGGCAGTTATGGTATTGGCAGCCAGTGATCGACGAATTAGGAATGTGGGTTTTTTTCATCCTTACCCCCTCTATCTATTGAGCTCCTGACAACTCAATTTCAGTTGTTCAACAGGGCGATTATTGGCTCGCTCGGTTTGATTAGTTAGGGCATCATTTAATCAAAATTGCCAAATTTAGAAGTGGTTCGACCCTCTTGTGGTTGACCACTTGGTCTGTATACATTATAAATACCACCAAGGTGGTCAGACATAATTTAAGTAGTAGAAGCATCAAATACATCAATGTGATAGGGACAAATACATCTTTACTCTGTTTTGAGTTTTTACATTGCCGGATTATACCAGAACTGCGTTTTTGAGTTTTTATGGTGAATTCATCTTGCTGAGTTCATGGTGTGCTTTTAGGGAGTGACCACGACTTGCTGTGGGGCCCACCAACAGTCTGGTAACTGTCTGTGTTGTTCATGCATTTTATAGTTTAATTGTTCTCTTTATTTTCCTGTACATGCATTTTTATTGTGTTAATTAGTTTGTTGTAGTTTAATTGTTTTTTATTCTCTTTTGCAGGATTAGAATGATGGATTGTGTTAGCATGTATTAATCTTGTAGATTAGGAATGGATTTGCAAATCCCTAGACTAACCCCATGTGTAATTAGATAGTAGATTATGTCTTTTATTTATGATTTTAGAATCTAGTTTAAAACAAAGTTTTCACTAGAATAGAACAAAGCTTTTAATTAAACTTTTCTTTGACAAGGATTTGATGGATGGATACAGTTAATTTCTGTTTTTAATGATAGATTGCTTATTTCAATTTTATATATATCTTGCTTACTTAGTTGTTGGTTAATACATTTGGTAGTTTACTTTTTTTATATCATAGTTTACTTTATGTTCTTAAATAGTTTCTTGTTGTAGTTTGAACTTCGAATTGTTAGAATAGATGTAGCATAGTTTCATTTTATGTAATTTCCCTTCTAGAATTAAATTGCAATTATATTTCTTAGTTAATGGTTGAATCTAGTTTTGCTTACATAGTATAGAAGTATAATCATGATCTCATTATATTGTTGATGGTTAATAAATGAATATGCAGGGTAATTGACGATTGCTTTTGTCATGGCTAAATTCTCATTGGACTGTTTAATTGATACCTTTCACTTTCTATTGAGATCAGTATTGAGCTTATACCACTTGAATTATCCTTTGTTTTCAAGTTCCATCGAGATATCATACGACATTGGAGACATTCGCACAACCACCAACATTATGTTTGACTTTTTATAGATTTAAAATATAGTTTTCTTTCTTTCATAGATTAAGAAATAGTTTTCTTTCTTTCATAGATTAAGAGATAGTTTTCCTTCTTTCATAGATCAAAAGATATAGTTTCTTGCTTTCATAGTTTCAAAAGATAGTTTAATTGATGCTGTAGGATAGATAGTCTTTTCTTTGATAGACTAGATAGTAGTTTTTCTTATCATAGATTAAGAATTAGTTGGTAGTTTGTCTTGTTTTCAATTAAATAGATTTCCTTTCATGAATTAGAAATAGTTTTTAGTTAAGAACATAGTTCACTTGCCTCTTAGGCTAGATAGTTGTTCAATGAGAAGTTTTAATTTGATTGCTTGCAGCAGTGAGTTGTCTATTTTCTTTAGTAGGTTAGTTAGTTGTCTTTGCTTGCTTGTCTATTGCTTTAGTAGGTTAGTTAGTTGTCTTTGCTTGCTTGCTTGTTTACTTTCTTTAGTAGGTTAGTTAGGTGTCTTTGCTTGCTTTTTTATTTACTTGCTTTCATAGGATAGTTTCTCATTGAATGTAGGTTGGAAAGTTAAAGTAGTTTTCTTTGGTTATTTGCTCATGCTTAATAGTTTCTTTTTCTTATTTCTTATTGTCGAATTAGTTTTCTTTACATAGGGTTTTACTTGTTTTCTTAAAGATCTATCCATCGATCCTTGGCCCAAAAGTACTTAGGTTACCGAGTTTAAAGTTGCTTAGTAGGGTTTTCTCATTAGATAACTTTGCTTGAGTAGATTAGCCTTAGATATCTACCTTCCTTAGTTAGACTATACTCCTATCAGCTCTTCTACCTTTGACATATATTTTTCTACAACTCTAAGTTTACTTACCCTAGGTTGAAAATTTAATTGAGGGTTTTTAGTGTTTTCTTAGTGCATATATAACACCCATCAATAGGTTCACATGTGATGGATTTGGGGAAATTGTGAAATCAGAGTGAAAATCCCCAAATTATGAGCAGATGAGAGTTTGTTTCACCTCAAAATAGTCAGTGAGAGGATCCATGGCCCCATTATACATGTTGCAGAGTTGATTTCATTTGGATAAGGTCAGATTTTGCATTGTCATGGTAACTAAAGAGTTTAGAAATCGATGACACATATCATCTGACTTTTGGAATCGACAGTCGAGATAGATTCTGGAATGATTAAAAACTTCTAAGTACATCGACAAAAGGTCCATGGGCCAGAGTAAGTCCATAAGAGTAGGTATTTAGGAATAGGATTGAGGGAGAAAGGCCTGCGAAAGGGTTTCCACAAAGACCGATGGGATGTAGATCCATGGAGCATAGTCTACGAAGAAGAGTCCATTGGGACAAACGATGATTGGTCCACGGGTTGTGAGCTACAGAGGAACCTAGAAGTCAACAGATTTTGAACCACTGGGAAAAGGTCGTGTGCAAGCTAGAGAGTTATAAGGAACATTGATGTTATGGAGATCAGATTCAAATCATCCGATCTGACGGGAACAAGATCTTGTTAAGTAACAAGTTGGTTGGGATTCGATGAGGATCTGGACCATTGGTATCGATTAGTCTTGGTTGTATGATATCATAGCGAGCAATTTTTCATGGGTCATGGCCATGAGAGGTTTTATGAGTGTGTTAAGTTTGATAAGAGACAAGAGAAAACCCAAAAAAGATGGGATTCGTTGGATTAGCAACAAAGATATCGACCATCAGATTTTTGAGGGTCATGGGACTCTGTTAAAGACAATACATTTTAGGAGGCCAGAAAGATCTCCATCATTGATCAATGTGTTTGTCAACCCTCAAATGTTTTGGGCCTAATGGCTAGATAAAGATCGTACAATTTAGAGATTTGTGGTGATTTGAGCCATTGGTAGGTATGTGTGTTGACCGTCTGATCTATTAGAAGAGCATATGTCCTAGGAGTGTTAGGGTGAAAGACAACGTCATGTCAGATTACACATCATTTTACGATGTTTTAAGTGCCATGTTATCTTGTTGAGATAGCATGCCATGTCAAAATCCACATTAGCAAGGGCCGAAGAATCAAGGATTTCCTCATGCAAGTCAGGAACAAGTGAGATCGGGAATTATTATTGGTAAAGATAAAGGTTAGGAGGGATCGAAGATAAATCTCGACCATTCGTCAAAAGCAGAGAATGAATATTGACCATTCATTAGAGATCGACGGTTAGGAAGGTTTTCTCAACAGTCTTGTGGAAATTAGTATGTTCGATAGTGTTGTGGGTTGTGGACCATGGAAGAATTTTGGGTATATGTAAAGTTTCCATTTCGTGGGAAAAGTCTGCATAGTTCAGTCTGCAAGTATTGCAGAAGGTTTCTTGTAGGGAGTTATTTGCATAAAGAAAATGGGTGTAAGCAAAGTGCCATTTCAATTAGTTGAGATTGGTCTTAGTGTTTCACAGTACAAAATTTCAGTAGGATTGGTAACAAGAGGCTATGTCATTTATAAGAAGCAATTCCGATGGAGGGAGTCTGCAAGTCTTGCAGAAGACTGCTTGCAATAAGTTGTTCACGGGGAGAAGGTTTATGGAGTCAGGCTCATGAGAATAAAATCCATGATAAAAGGGTCGTGAAGCTCAACCCAATAGTATTGTGTTCTGTGGGCTTCGGGGAATTCATGAGTATGGAAAGTTTTCATCCTGAAGGAAATACCCCGCGAAGGAGTGTTTCTGATAGTGTTGTAGGTTGGGAAGCCCGAAGACCTATGCTCAATGGTGTAGAACAACTCCACGTTAGTTGAAGGTTCCATATCAGTCCACATGGATGCTATTGGACAGGTGATGTCATTTGGTGTGTACAAAGAAGGTACACGTGGAGGCCACATAGATCTATTGATCTCATCACAAGGAAATTGCCAAGAAATAAAAAAAAAATAGAATAAATTTATGCTCTGAGCTCAAATTTGAGCAAACAAAGAGTCAATAGAAAGATCTTGGAGAGAGGAATCCACTCATGCACCTAAAAAATCAATCTTAGGAACAAAAATTATAGTCAAATCAAAGTAAGATGACTAGTTTCCTTAAAGAGAAGAAAGCTTTTTGCATTTAATTTTTTTTTCATATTTTATACGTTTAGAGGGGAAAATTGGTTCTTGTAGGAGTGTTACAGTCCTTGGGGATACCCAAAGATATTCTTACCATGGAGGAAGAATTCATAGGATTGCATGTCATCATGAGAAAAATGCAGAGAAAATTTCTAATAGAAGAAGAAGCAGGGTGGAGCCAATGGAGTTAGTTGAACTATGAGAATCCTACAGGAAGAAGTGTAGAGCTATAGAACAAATGATAAGAGAATATTTTTTCAATTTATGAGGTATGTGGACCTCATTTAAATTGGAAGGTCAAGGTTTAGAGTTTCTTGAGTGGGTTGTCATTTCTCTACAAGGACAAAATTTAGTTTGGTGAGCTCGAATGTTTTTTAAGAAGAAGCCATATGGAAGGATAAATAATTGTACGAGAAAAGAAAGGTTAGTATCCAAATGATACATAATTTGAATGACTTGCAAAGGTAATTTTTTAGGGATTCTTTCCTGAATAATGAAGCCAGTAAATTCCAAATATCAATTGCATGCACCAGGGAGTTAAGGATGACTTCATAGCCTTGGGGGTAAAATGTAGTGAAGGTGATGCGGTTTGTTACAACATAAAAATAAGGACCTCATGAGGTGAGGTGTGACTCATGGAGTGGGTGAGTCATCTTTATTTTCAAGCATAGGAAGAATTGATAATTATGAATTAGCTACTTTTGTCTAAAAAGTACCCATAGAAATAAATCCACTTATAAATCAAAGCTTCACATGAATTGTTAAATGAAATAAAGAGAAGTATTTTAATTTATCAAGGTCAGTTGGGGCATGTTTTTCTAACTGGAATAATCTTCCCATAAGAAACATTGGATGGAGATACAAGTAAGGAAAGTTGGACTTGTTAAGGTTTAAGTTATTACTAGGTTTATTTTCAATTTACTAGATAACCATAGCATAGATAGGATCATTGAGAGAAACAAAATCACAATATACACAACATTTATCTTGGGAAACCCTCATGGGGAAGAAAACCTAGAAAAAACTTCCTTAATATAGATAGCCAATACGATACCAAGACAATAAACCAAACACTAGAGAATATCCTCTACTGAGAAATGCGCCTCTCTCTCTTCCTTCTTCCAACAACTGGAAACTGAAGCTTCCTTCAAACTTGCGCACTAGATGAATGAGTTGAGTGAGTGATCAAATGAGGCACTGTCTTCCTTTATTTATACAAACTAGCAGGAGCTGGAAATGTGTCTCTTCACTCGGTAGGGATGACTTGTCTTCTAAGTGGTTAAAACCACTTTAAATTTCCTGGGGGATGACTTCTTAATTTTCATAATATATTTAGGGTTTGACCAATCCACAAAAGGGGATTTGGTCAATTACAATGCCCGACATGATCAATCCGCAAAAGGGGATTGATCTAATGAATAATGACTCAATAATAAATAGAATACTCTTTGCAGTTACAATATTTCAACACTCCCCCTTAACAATAAGGGTATTATACAACATCATGAGGAGAGAGAGAGGGAAACAACATCAAACGCATCTGGAACACTGACTGGCATATCTATAAATCATCAGTAGTTTTTCTCATCATCAATATCATGATTTACATCAGGGATCTAGAATGGCATCATCATCATCTGCATCAACATGGATTAGTATAATACTAATACATCATCATCATTAACAACACAAGGCTGATACAACATCAACAACAATAATATCACAACACAAAGGATGGAGCATAATCAACAACAACAACATCATAACACGAAGGATGGAGGATCATCAAAATGAACAACATCACATCATGAAGGCTGGAGCATCATCAACATCAACACTAAGATGGAAATATTCAACATGAAGCTGGCATTTCATGAACATCAGCATGAGGCTGGAATCACAACAACATCAACACAAAGCTGGAAATATTCATCACGAGGCCGGCATCACAAAAACATCAGCACAAAGTTGCAAATCTTCAGTGCTAGGATGGAATCACAACAACATTAGCACGAAGATGGAAATATTCAGCACGAGGACGGAATCAAAAAAAATTCAACACGAACATGGAAATATTGAGCACGAGGATGGAATCACAACAACATCAACATGAAGCAGGAAATCTTTAGCACTAGGCTGACATCAACACTACTCCCCCTTTTGAGGAAGGTCCTTTTGGACTACACCAAGATTATCTCAAAAGTGATTAAACTTTACAGAACATAGAGGCTTGGTAAACACATCATCAACCTGTTCATTCATGCTAACATACTGGAGCTTTATGGCTCCTCTCTGCACCATATCACGGATGTAATGATATCATATCTCTATGTGTTTTGACTTGTCATGGAACACAGGGTTCTTTGTCATATTTATGCACCTCTGGTTTTCACATAATATCAAAGTTGCTTCCATCTCCATATCAAATAGACATGTCAACAACTTTTGAAGCCATATGACTTCACAAGTAGCAGAACATGAAACAATGTATTCTTCTTTTGTCATGCTGAGAGCAATGCTTGATTGCTTCCTTTTCTGCCATAAGATCATGGTTGACCCTAGACTGAAACAACATCCTAAAGTGCTCTTTTTGTTAGAGACACTTCTAGACCAATATGAATCAGTATAACCACTTAGTCGGAAGATGATCTCCATTATAACTGAGACCACAATCTAATGCGCCCTTAAGGTACCTCATCACATGTTTTGCAGCAACCAGGTGAACATGTATGGGCTCTACCTAAAAATTGACTCAAGGTGTTCACATCAAAACATATATCTGGCCTGGTGTTCATCAAATACATCAACGATCCAATGATCTGTCTGTACAACATAGCATCAATCATTTCTAAAGAAGTGTCAACCAGGAGCTTCAACTTTGTTTCCATGGGTGTATTCATGGATTTTCACTGCAACATATCAAATCTCTTCAGTATTTCAACTGCATACTTCCCTTGGTTAAAGAAGATCTTCTATGGGCTCTACCAGACCTCAAGACCTAATAAATAGTGAATTAGGCCAAGGTATTTCATCTCAAATTCTGCAACGAGCTTCTTCTTAAAATCAGTGATGACCTTTTCTTCTCCAGTTTAGAATAAGTCATCCACATACAATAACAATATAACAGGCTCATCATTCATAACCTTGAAGTAAAGGTTAGAATCAACTTTACTCTTGGTAAATCCCAATATCGTTAGGCAACTGTCAATCCTTCCATACCAAGCTGTTACCCATAATTTTGGTTGTCATGATGATGTATTGATTATGGTGCACTCAAGCTCTTCATTAGAACTTTCTCCTGAGAAAAGTTACTTTCTTCTCTTACCAAAAATATCTTTTTTGAGGAAGGTTCACGGGCTACCAATACATTTTCCTGCGAGAATGTATGATCCTCGCAGGCTACCTGTTGACGGGCGAAAATTACTGTCCATCAACTGGGAGAGTGGAACCGGTCCGGGGTTGTCTAAATAACCCAAGCCGTTTGGAATGGACCACCCTGATGAGTTTAACGGCTCTGTTGGCCACTCTAAGGTCTTTTAAAAAAACCAAAGAGAGAATTGATCTGAGCTAAGTAATCTAACCAAAATAAACAAACAAACTAAAACTAAATAAAAGAAACTAAACTAATTAAAACTAACTAATACACTAATCTAATTAAAACAAACTACTAAATTAAACTAAAACTAAATATAACTATTCTAACTTTTATATACAATCTACTAATTCCTATTATAATAACTCAAATCAACTATCTAATTACCAGATGCAATATTACTTATTCACAAATGTACACTATAAACAGCCTACAAATTTAATTAAAACCTGCAAAACTCATGTGTTTTCTGCCCTAAGACAGCCAGGAATCTTTTTGATTTTTATATTTTATGAAAAAGAAATTAACATTATTGAAATTAAACAATCTAATATATTTACTGAAATTAAACAATCTAATATAAATCTAATTAAACTTATATCTGAATTAAAATACTTAATGAAAACAATAAACAACGTACTAATTGACCTAGAAACGCTCCAAGTTTGCCCTGTGTATGATAACTTCAAAGATGGTCGGAGGAGGGAAACTCGCACCGGTTAGTTCGTAAGCTTCTCATAAACGATTGGCTGTGCTGCTCCTTGAAGTGTTTTACAGGACAAACAAGACATAAAATAAAATCATAACAATCTTATGATTATAAAGCTCTGCAATAAGGGAAACCTGTTATGCAAAGAATTATAGTTAACAATTCAATCTATGAAGAAGATAAACCTGTCATTCACAAACTGAATTAACAATTGTTATGTCTTTTATCTATTTGGAAGAAACAAGATATGGATAACAGTGATTACAATTATATCATTTTCTCATGATTTAGATAGCTAAAGTAGTCATAAACCATAAACAAATTTGATATACACAACATGAAATACAATATTGATATAATGAGAAGCTAAAGCTGTGACAAAACACCAAATTCTTCTTCAGTCTGTATTAGAACTCCATATCCTTGTTCTCCCACAAATGAGGATGATGATTATTACAAAAATCATAAGTATATATAGGTCTCTTCACAAGGTAAAACTTCCTTGTGGATAATATCAAAGTGTTTTACATAATCTGGGAGATATCCCAAAATCTCCTAAACTAAGAAAATAAAATGCAAGTAAAATCTTTGAAATATCCCCTAACTGCTCAACAACTCAATTTAAAATTCGATTTTACCTGCAATAGAACACAAATATCAAATTAGAAAGACATTTCAGTAACAAAACACTAAAAAAATTGATCTTACAGACTTAGCTACAGAATCATCTGATTCTGTAGCTAGTCTAAAATAGCAAATAGGACTAGATAGCAATCAAATGAAATCTTTTAAAACAATCCAATTTAATTTTCTTTTAATAAAGATCCAAAACGAATCACTAATAGTTCAAACACAATTTATCATTCAAATTGAAAAATAATGCAATCAGGACAGGGTAAGAATTCTCTCTTTTTCAGTTGCCATAAAATCAGGTCAAATCATAACAGGACTGTTTCATAACAAATGAAATCAATGGTGAACCAAATCATATAAGATACGATGCAATCATAATCGATTGGTTACGGCTGTGCATAAAATTCACATTGTTTTAATCAAATACCAAACTGTTACGATTATAGTCAAAATGAAACATGCATAACAGCATCCACAAACTTTTCCATAGACTCCGTTCGTTGAGTGCCACACAGTTAACAGATATGACCAAAATAATGATCGTAACCATCATTGACTCATTATAGTCATAGCATTGATATCATTCGATCAAGTGTAAAGATAGGTAAAATGTTTCGATTGTATTCAAACAAAATCATACTCAATGAGTATCGACCCAACGAATTTCGTTATTGATCACCACACAGTCAACAGACATGAGTGTGAAAGAATCAACAAAAAATATAAACTGGGTAAATAATCAAAACGTATATGGCTGAGTTTAATTATAGAAACAAATTGCCATGCTGGGCATAATCATTTCCGTTCAACAAATCAAATTTAAACAATACATTTATTGCAATATGAAATGAGCTGATAACGCGGTCAAATGATATGAATCGAACAGTTTTCACTTTGGTTATGTATTAACAGAATGCTATTCAAATTCGTCAAATCAGACATGGATTATAACATTATAATAGTTATGCCAACCATATAGTATAGAATATAACCAATTCAAATCGAACCATTGACTGCGTTTAAAATTGGAATACCAGAAACGGCCTATGTTTAGAAAATATTGACAACTTCAATGATCAACAGAGTATTCAATTGAAGCCAATTTAAACAAATCAAATCTATCTCGCGATCACTCGAATCAAATCCAAATCCAATCAAAACTTAAACGATAATGAAAATTGATTTATCAAAACAAAATTATATACAATAGTGGATGCTTATGCGACAGAGAAGATCCATGATATAAACAGAGTTTATGAGTATGTCTTGTAAATAGGTGAAAGTCATACCAGTGAGGTTGGTCGAGCTATGCCAATTTTGAATTGACGACTGCTGTAGCCGACTCCACATTCTTAAAGAAAATTGAACCTGTTGTTCGTTGTTTCTTATCAATGGATGGCATATTTTCCTTTTGACTGGTGAGCCTTGCAACTTGATCCTCCAGAGTATGAATTCTGGACTGCAGCATTGGCACATCAAGGTAATACCTTTCCAACCACGAGCCACACTGATCACATGGTGGAGCAGCTGGTTCGGCTAGAGTAGGAGGGGGTTTTGAAGAGTCACCTGGGGTTTCATAGGGCATTTTGATGCCTGGATAATTAGGATCAGTTTGCAAGCAAGGTGGTAGGTTCTTCACAAAATCATATGCAGGTTTATCACATAGACCTTCTGAGTAAGGATACTCACTTGCCAGGTAACGTTCAACCTCTGAGTCAGAATCTTCACTTACCATAATAGGGTCAGGGTTGACAGGTGATTTTGGTTTGTTTCTTGCCATGCGAGAGATTAACCGGGTGTTCTTATTACCTTTATAATTGACTGTGGGTTTGGCTTTAGGCCTTTTAACCAGGGGTTTAGCAGCTTCGACATGCTTGGTAATAGAACCGGGTAGATCAATAGGAGAATAGGGTAGGGGTTTAGGTAACAGAGCACTGTAAGGCACAGGGGGTACTGATTTTCACTCGCTCACCACAGGTTTGTCAAACTGTGGTGGGCTTGAATCATCAAAATTATTGCGTTTAAGAAAATTCTCCCAACAGTCTCGGTGTAACCTCAACTTACAAACAATAAGCATTTTAATTAACCCGAAATGAAATAGACTGTTATCGGCCTAGTTCTGTTTGTACCTTTTAGACATTTTAAACAAACTCCTATGCAAGTAGTAAGGCATATTAAGCTCATAGCCCATGAAAACCATCAGTAGCCGAAGGTGATACAAGAACACGAAACCATACCGGCCCTCGCAGGTAATGAACTGCTTCGTTACCATGAGCAAGTCGTGCCAGCGTTGCTTAAGCATATTTGCGGGAAAACGCTTGTCACAAGAACTCACCCTTCGTGACTGGAAGAGTAATGTCCATGGGACATCTTCCACTTTGCAGTTTTTTGATCGTTTCTATTCGACAGCAGGCAGATCGGTAGCCAAACTGATAAATTGCTCATTAATTTCTAACTGCACATCCACAACCTTGGCTCGACAACCATCAAAGGTTAATGCAAATTGTCGAGCCACGCTAGGGTTATAGCCATCAAAATTTCGTATGAACGGGAGCCATCCGAACTCCTCCAGGTCGCTGTAAGCACCATCGAACATCAACAATGCCTGTCTACCATTGGTTTCATCCCTTACGATCGGAGCCATGGTGCGGGTGCATGGTAGGGTTTGGATTGAAAACAACAATACACAGGGGAAAAAATCGTTATGGCTAATAGCTGCAAACGCTCAAAGGGGAATGAATTAATGTATGCGTGCGAAGGTGGTGGGATTATCACCGCCATGCAGCATATTAATGGCACAGTACAGTGTTGTTCAATCACTCATCATATCGTTTAAACCATACTAATCGGCCAACCCGAAATTTCGAGCGATGGATAATCATATCAACGTGCCATTAATCAATGTAAAACCAAAACCATATATCAATGCACCATAGTATAATTCAAGCCAAAGTAAAATCCAAATGTTTCACCAACGCGCCATGTGTTTAATCAAACATAGCCATTCAATATGAAATCAAACCGATATGTGACCCATGCGCTTTTAGCATAATCAAAGTTTATAAAATATTGCAACAAGAGATTTCATAAAATTGATAAGTCAAGAGCTTATAGTAATAAGGATCATACCATATAAAAACCTTTAATTCACCATGACCCCTATATATTCAAGTATAATTCATCAATCAACATGCTCAATGCCTTATCAATCAAATGAAGATCAAATGGCGCAATCAGAGTGATAATAGGCAAATGGACACAATTCGAAAAATAAACCAAAGGTAAGTACCAATCAGAATATCAATGAGCAGATCATGACAGTCCAAATAACGATGGGGGAGTTTTCACGCTTTTAGTCATGAAAACTAAATCAAAACCAATTGCAAATGTCGCATGAAATAAAAATGTCTTCTGTTTGCAAAATGAGACAGAAATTTGAAGTTCAAGAGACATAGGTGTAGGTAGCTTTGAGGGCAATTGAAAAAATTGAATTGGCTGCCAACAATGGCGACACACTGGGAGAAGCAGTTATCTTTGTCGAAAGAAACAAATTTAGATTAGGACAACAAAGAAAAATTCAACTCAAAACAACAACCAGAAAATCGTACAAACATCATCATTTACTATCTTTTCCAGCGATGTTTTAAAAGATGCAAACTAATAACAGTCTTAAGATCAGTAAGCCACGACATTTATGATAAAATCTTCAATACTGTTGGCATGGCCACTGCTGCCAGCAGGCATCCATAGCCTCGAAAGTGTTGCCATTTAACCCACTCAGACGTCTGTATCCTATCAAGAAGTTCTAGATCAGAATAAAGGACTTTTAAAAGAGGTTTCTTATAATTTTTTTTTTATTTTTTTTTTAGATTTTCGTGTACCCGACATTGCTTCGCTACCAGCAGGCCTGTTCAGTACCCCGACGAAGTTGTCTTGGTGCCATGCTTGCATTTACCCGCTGCCAGCGGACATGTTCAGTATCCCAATGGGTTTACAAACACTTCCCACAGCTCTTATTTTATTTTTTTTGTTTTTCTTTTGTGTATAACTGAGCAGGGTGACGCTGAAAAATCTTGATATTTTATCATGTTTTTTTAGACCTCATTAGAAATTTTTGATATTGTCCTTTATCCAGCTCCAGAAATGTTTTATTTACAAAACAACTTACTACGATAGGGAGACATCCTTTTTGAGTCATTCCTTTACGAAAAAGGGACAGCGTAAAAAGAATAATAGATGATCATGACCAACTTTGCTCAGAGATTGAAA
>CBVK0100526264.1:0-11528 GCA_900067695.1 Picea abies
CTTTCATCCCATAGCGTTTTAGGAATTGACCAACACCTAGTTTCACTATGAAACTTGTAAGAATTTGTTCTTATCTTAACAATGTTTGTTTTTTACTTGACACTTAGCAAAATAGATAGATAATTTTAATCTTCTAAATTAAGATTGATCTTCTAAATAATGAAAAATTTATATTAATTTTAAAATATCAATGAATAATAATAATATTTTGATTCCCAATAAAACTTTTCTAGTTAGTTTCATTAATCCGAGATCCTTTTAACAATCGTTAAAATAAAACTTTTCCGTAAGTTTCAATAATCCCAAATGCTTTGAACAATAGTTAAAAAACCTTTGATCGATTTAATAAAATAGTATTAAATTAATTTAAATTAACTTATTTTTAAATAATTTCAAACGTTTTGAACAATAGTTAAAAAACTTTGATAGATTTAGTAAAATAGTATTAAATTAATTTATTTTTAAAGTTAATTTAATTAACAAAGACTAAATTTACATATTAAATCAAAGATGAGGTACAACACTCATTTATGATTCTAAATGGTATGTAGAGTGATGAAACTTAGTGATTGTTAGAGTGATGCAACCTTGAGTAGTGAGAAAACACATATGCTAACCAAAATAAAGAGAATATTGATTAATTAAATTATTCAAAGTGAGGGGACATGACATGACTCGCGTTCTTGGGTTAAATAATATAATGAGATATTATATAATATTAATATGTAATTAGTTGGATTAACATGGTGATGTTTTTAGTGGGAATGAATTTTAAGTTAAATAAACGAAGTAATTTTATTATGTATTACTAAATTATAATTTGTTTGAAAAAAAAACCAGTATTTTAGGAAGAACCTGCGGGTTAGTCATATATGTATATGGGTCATCATTTTCATTATAAGTTTAATCCTTACTTTTATGACAATTTGTTGGATAATGACTATAATAATTTCAAGATGTTAGATAATGACTATAATATAAAATTTAGTGATTAACGTTTTTTCTTTTTAAATAACATGTTGGTGGGCATGGTTCAATCATCTATGCATAAATATCATCACCTTTTAGTATCATAAACCAATTCCTATATTTATATATTCCCATGGTATTTCTTGTAAGGTGTTAGGTAAGGATTATGAAATTGGAACTTAGCAAACGTATTTATTGTAAGGTGTTACGTAAGGAAAATGCAGGTGGGTTTAGATATGTAATATACATATTAGTATCATAAACCAATTCCTATATTTATATATTCCCATGGTATTTCTTGTAAGGTGTTAGGTAAGGATTATGAAATTGGAACTTAGCAAACGTATTTATTGTAAGGTGTTACGTAAGGAAAATGCAGGTGGGTTTAGATATGTAATATACATATTGATCATTACCTTCTAATGCTATAAATCCATCTTCTATTTTTAGATCCATCTTCTATTTTTAGGAGGGGCTTTTAAGTTCCCCACTACTAATTCAAGACATATTGATTATCACCTATTGATGTCATAAATTCATCCTCTACCTTTAAGCGGGGTTTCTGATTGCCCCCACTACTACTTTAAGACAATGGGAAAATAATCTAGAAATGAAACAATAACCAATGTCACACAACTTTTATCTATTAATTCTTATCTTTAAGAAAAACATGAATAGACATGAATTCTAAATATGTACAATGGGTCATCACTACTTGATATCATAATTTTAAGTTTTACTTTTGAATTCCTTACAATAACTTTAATAGAGAATGGGAAAATCATCTAGAAATGCAACATTAACCAATGTCACACAACTTTTAACTATTGATTCTTACTTTTAAGGAAAACATGAATAGACATAAATTTCAAATATATACAATGGGCTATCACTAGATGTCATGATTTTAACCTCTATTTTTGAATTCCTTACAAGAATTTTAATTAATAGACAATGGGCAAATCTTCTAGAAATGCAACATTATCCAATTCCACACAACTTTTAACTATTAATTATTAATTCTTACCTTTTACCTTTATGAAAAATGTGAATAGACATAAATTCCAAATATATGTACAATAATTCATCACTAGTTGATATCATAATTTTAATCTCTATTTTAAATACTTTACAAAAATTTTAATATTACAAATAAAACCAAAATCCATAAAAATAAAACTTCCCACTATCAATATCAATAATTCCAAACATGTTACAAAACCAATAAAAATAAAACTAAAACTATTAATCTCAATAGTTCCAAACACTTTGTAAAACCCATGAGAATAAAACCTCCCACCATTAGTCTCAATATTTCCAAATACCTTGAACAATAATCCAAAGACCTTTGGCAATTTAATAAAATAACCTTGGACAATTTAACAAAATAGTTTATATCCACATAAAATATGAATTTATTTTTACTTATAATTTAATATAATTAATTTCAAAATGTCAATTAAAAATAATAATATTTTGATTTAGAATAAAACTTATTATTATACCCGTTTCAGTCTATATAGCAATCCTATGCCCGGTGACCAGCTATTAGTACAAACTTTGACCATAATTTTTTGCAATTTTAAAGTGTAATTTAAGTAAGTGGAATTTTTGTATTTTTTAAAAATATTTGAATTATTTTTCTTTGTTCTTATTGGTTGATAAGATAAACTTGTTATTGGAGAGGTGAAAGTGGGCTTTGAATAAGCTATTTATATCATTAAATGTAATGTTAGGTTTATATATTGGACTTAAAAGTTTATATTCACCAATTTTGTCTTGAGTTTCTACATGTTTAATGTCAGGTTTATATCTTGGACTTAAACGATTATATCCACCAGTTTTGTCTTGGGTGTCTACATGTCTAAGACTTATTGTTGTCCGATAAGTTTCATAATTTTTGCACATATTTAAATCCTTTGTCTATAATGCTATTGATTCATCAAGTTAAAGTCTTATTGTCCATATGTCTTTATAAATTATGACTAGCCATTAATTTTAGGGGATATTGAAAATTATGTAAACCTGACAATTCAATATAAAGATTTTTTAGATATTATTTTTATAAAATACTAAATTGTCTTTGAAAATAGAAGACAATTCACTATAAATTTTATATATATATTACTTTTATAAAATACTAAATTGTTTCCGAAAATAAAAGAGATAAATTTATGTATTTTTAAATACATTTTAAAAATAAAATAGCAAGTTCACAATTTAAATTTCAATATTTATTAAAATCCAAAAAATAAAATAGGAATAGTTTCAAATATTTTGAACAATATTTTTATAAAATAACTTTAATAATTTAATAAAATAATTATATCTTTGTAATATTTTTAATTTTATATAATTAATTTAAAATATTAATTAATAATAATAATAATATTTTAATTTATAGTCCTCGGGGGCAGCTCAATTGGCAAGTGCCGTGATATAGTGTGTTATGTACGATGAGGTTTCAAGTTCAAATCCTTACCTGGAGGTTATAGTGGTAGGCCAACATAAAAATAAAATAAAAATTTAATTTATAATAAAAAATTTATATTAATCTCCATAGTACCAAATACCTTAAGAATTTTGGTATTTTAATAAAATAAAATAATATAACAATAGTTTCAAAAACTTTTGTAATTTCAATAAAATAATATGAACTTAAATTAGTTTATAATAATGTTTAATAGTCTTTGATACTTTAAAGTTTTAAAAGTTTTTTATGATTAATTTCAATAATACAAAATGTTTTGAACAATATTTTTAAAATTACTTAGGGACTTGACTTTAAAATTACTTAGGGACCTGACTTGAGCCACACCAACCTTTAACATGATTAGATTTTTTTCCAAAAAACCTTAAAATATTATTATTATTATTAAATTAATTTAAATTAATATTTTAAAATTTATAAAATAAAAAATTTATATTAATTTTAAAATATCAATTAAAAATAATAATATTTTTCATTTACAATAAATTTTTAAATTTTGTCATGATTACTTTTAATAGTTCTAAATACTTTGTGTTAAAGGTTGGTGCCACTAAGGGTGCCATCCAACAAACAAAAAACAATTGTCCTAAATACTTTGGACAATATTTTCATGGGTTAATTTAATAATATAATATTAAATTAGTTTATATCGTGATTAAATTTATGTTTTTTTTATACTTTGTAATTTTATATACAATTTGTGTATTTTAATGATGAAGAATTTGTGTTTCAATTTATTATAAACTATTTTTTTTAAAGGTCAGTTATCTTGAATTTTTTTAGCAGAAATTAAGGTTATATAAATTTACAAGAATTATTATTTTTTGTGTTTCAAAATTTATTTTTAAATACAGAAATAGATTCAATATGCTGAAAAATTCCCAAAGCACTCTCATTCTATAGAAATAATCACTTAGATCTAAGAGTCCAACATTTTCTTTTAATTTTGGACAAATATCCCCCAAAAAAATCTTAATTTCTTAGAATCTTTATCCTAAAACTTTTTTCTATAATTATTTAAAAAATAAAAAATGTTAGCCATTTAAAAGTTTATAATTAATAAACATTTAAATATCCAACAAAAACTGATTAAACTAATATATCAGACTTATTATTATTTAACCTAGACATCCCAGATATTTTTATTTTGTTCAACGTTGGTCCCCCTCCTTCCCAACTCTTCTGTTTGCATTTTTGCACTTGTTCTTTTCTTCCTGTCTCTCATTTTTGTTTGAATTTGATATTACGCACAAACGCGCATGCCTCTTTGTACTGTGGATGATCACTGCTGATCAGATATCCTGAAAGAAACGAGCCAATGCGGGTCAATAAAAATGCAAAAGTTTAATGGCTTTTAATGGATAAATCAGTGTTTGACAACAATGCAAAAGCTATGGTATGTGTTGTCCCTTGGATTGTGGATAATGGTTCTATATTGAGACTCCTTGATAGTGTTGTAGCATTCTGTACAACTATAAAGCAACCCATACCAGTGACTGAAGAAATTAGCTTTTGGATTTCGGGCAATTATTGCAAGGACGGTCGAGATAGCTTTTGGATTTCAATACTTTGGATAAAATGATGAGTGAAGCCGAGCATGAGCGCAAATTACAAAGAAAATGCAACATTATTTATGGCGCTCTCTGTAGAATTCATGGTGCTCTCTGTAGGTTTTGTGGAGGCTGGTCAATTCGTTATATTTGCCACGCATTTCGAGAACTTTGCGAGCAAATTACGAACAAGAAAAAGACGAGGACACCGCCAGTAATTCATGGGAAGGCAGTAATTGGGTGGCGCTGTACAACGGTCAAGAATTTACAAGTAAATACACATTTCAATCACTGATTGCAGGTGAAAAAATAACAGCATTTCAGAACGATCAGTCGTCTGATCATATACCCATCAAACTATGTTTTTCTGTATATTGAGTGAAATATAATAATTGTATCTTAAGATGTTGGATAATTCCATTACAATGGTTTAAACTTTATCTCCGTGTTGATGGGTATAACCATTGGTTTTTGTCTTTGTTTTTTTCCTAGATAGTTATGCCAACATTGGCAATAATATATTGTTTCAGCCAGTGCCTGCTGTAAGAGCGTCCAGCTCTTGAAATTGTGATAAGTGTAGACGACTAAAAATTGTGTACAGTAGACAGAACGTTATTTTGTGGCTCTTACCCGCTGATTTTTTGGTTCAATTTCTGGGAAAACATTTTTTTGAGTGCACTTGATATCTAAGTGTTGAGTAGTTGTTTACAGAAGAAATCTTGCATATCTCTGCAAAATTTTAATACAGAGATCGTCACAGAGATAGCGAAATGCGTATTCTTAGATTTTCAAGCGCAAGCAAGATGTAAAAGATTTTCCAGCGTAAGCTAGATGTAAAATTCAACGAGAGAGGGTAACTATTGCTTTCATTATGGCCACGAAATTTTCAACCTGTCATATATATCATTGAACATTCTAATTGTATTGTATAGTATTGAACAATCTATTTATATTAGTGGCTTGAATTTTGGGTAACATATATCATTATCAATGAACAATCTAATCATATTAATTATATTATATATGGTAAATGATTCAATAATCTAATGATATTTATGGCTTAAATTTTATGGATAAAAACTGTGTAAGTGTTCATCAATGTTTTAAGTGGACCCTTCATCTAAGAAGAAGAAGAAGAAGACTAAGCCAAACATCAAATTGTTTGTGGGACAAGGGATCTCTTTGTCTAGATTATGTTCAGAAAAAAATGAAAGCAGAGAAGTTACAATAAAATATTCATGAAACTTACCAGAAACAGAGAAATACAACAATACTTGATTTCTATTAAAGAAAGAACTGTAAAGAGATAGTAAAGAGAATGGTGACACCTGCTTTATATATGAGAATAGATCTGATGGCTACGCTCATTAGCAAAAAAGATTATTACAATGAGACTCTGAAGACTTTTTTATGTTAAACAAGAATGGCAAAACCCTAGACATCCAAAAACCTAACCCTAAAAAATAACACCTCAAAAGTCATGTGAATAAGTTATTATATTAATTTTGATATAATAGAAAAAAGTGTGAAAATTTAAATTTAAATAGAAAAATTTAAAAATGACATAATAAAATAAAATCGATAAATAATATATACATAATAAAATAGTCATTAAAACTTTGGGATAAATAATATATATACTAAAAAGATCACCTAATAAAATAATAATAAATAATATATAATAAAAAGATAAGATAATAAAATAATAATAATAAAAAAACATAAAATATTTTGAAATAATAAAAATAATAAAAAAATGATATAATAATGATATGTGCAAGAAATTCCGAGTTTAAAAAGTACAATTTGTTAAAGATAAAGGAAAAGTAAGTAAGATGTTTAAGAGAACCCAATAAAATGAAGAATAAGTAGAGTGAAAGGAACATGAAGGTTGGGAGAGCGGAGGTGAAGGGTTAGACACCAGAAAAATAGGTCTAAAAAATATTTAAATAAAAAGAGGGTTTAATGATGAGAAGATGAATGATAGGTTTTTATAAATGATTAAGTTTGTAGTCATTTAATTATATATACATATATATATTTTAAATATTTATTACAATTATCAAACTATATATATAAATGAAATTTAAAAACTATTTAAATTAGAAATAAATAACAATATTATTTTTTTTATATATTTTTTATCATTTAAAATAATGAAAAAATAAATTTATAAAGTTATATTATTTTCTTTTTATATATTTTTTTATCATTATTTTTACATCTAAAAACCTAATAAACCTGCAAACTTCCTACATTTAAGAAAATTGAGTCGCAAACTTTCCACCTTTATGTTATTTTCTTTTTGGAAATTAAAGTATGAATTGGATTTTTTAAATCATTCAATGGAAAATGGATTTTTATATATTTTTTATCTAAAAACCTAATAAACCTGCAAACTTCCAACATTTAAGAAAATTGAGTTGCAAACTTTCCACCTTTATGTTATTTTCTTTTTGGATACTAACGTATGAATTGGATATTTTAAATCATTCAATGGAAAATGGATTTTTATTTTTTATTTGAAATGAGATAAGAATAATTCTAAATTAATAAAATTGTAAATTTAAAATATTAATTTTATATAATTTAGTCACAGTTAAATATTCAAAGTTGAATCATCAACATTAAAACATATATAAGTTAATTTTTACATATATATAAAAATAAAAATATAACATAAAAAATATTAATTATTATTAAATAAATTAAAAAATATTAAAAAAAAAAGGAAAAAATAGAGTAATTTTATTAGAGATTATAAAATTACATGAGTTGAATACTATGGGTGAAATAAAATTACATGAATTGAATACCATGGGTGGTATTTTAGATGAAGCCAATTTTATTATGAGAATCAACAAGTGAGGAAATAAAAAATTAAGGATTATTGGGGTTATGGAGTCTCCCCTCTAGTATATTTTTACAAAACTATTTAAGAAAAAAAAAACCAACTCTATCTCTCAGAAGATATATATAAAAACATATTTTTCCAATGCACTAGCATTCAAAAATAATTCTAGAATCCTCTTTTTAAGAGCAATTTTTACTAACTCATTATCGAAACATAGAGAATGTTAAATCCAAAAATTGTGAAGATAAGAAGTAATTTTCCCTTAGAGGGACTCTCTAATTTCACAGGTGTGTCTTCTTGTAGCTCAAGGCCTTCTCTAGAGAGTCTATCAACATCCATGTTTTTTTCCATGTAAACATGAGTAAAGGTAATGTGAGAAAATGAAGACATGAGATTCTTGATATCAGAAAAGAGTGGTTATAGTATAAAGTTCCTTAACAATGTATATTCACCCTTTAACTATTTGATCACCATAAGAGAGTCCCAAAGAACTTGGATTTGTGTGATTCCTTTTTCTATAACTAGGATTAAGACTAGCTTAAGAGTGGCGAGTTCATTGTGACTATTTATGGACCGACCGGTTCCAATTTGAAGACAAAGAAATGGTTACGAGAGAAGTAAATAATACCCCCCACTCCACCCTTGGGAGGGTCTCCTTGTGAGGCTTCATCAAATAAATCCTAGGGTATTTAGGCATTGATATTCATGTCAGAGCTCCGAGCATATTGAGGGGTGGAGGAAAGCTAAGGAAAGATGCTTAAGATATTTAGGCTTTCAAAAGCACATTTGAAAGGAAAGTTGTCTTTATTCTTGAAGAGTTTTATGTTTCTTTCTAACCACTTTCCCCAGTCCAAGGTTAAGGGTAGGGCCTTAATTTTTTTTTTCCTTGACTTTATGCCATCCTTTTAGAGTTGCTTCAATTCGGTCCCTTTCCATTTATATTCCAGGCTTGTAAGGCCTTCAATTTCAATCCATACTTGTTGAGTGAAGAGACAAGATAGGATGAGATGAATATTTGTTTACGAGTCTATTTCACATCAGTAACATCTTCTAGGGCCTTGGTAGCTTCATTTTTGTAGCAGATCTCGAGTCAAAGATCTATTATTTAAAAGGATCCACATGAATATTCTGGATTTGGCCAAGCATTTATATTTTCATAGTGGTTTCCACCACCATATCTTGGGTCGGTTGAAGTCTTCCTTGGACATAGTCTTATAGCCTTGTGTTTGGGCTCATATCCCCCCGAGGGATTCAGAGACATCATAAGTTTATCCTCCTCTTATTTGATAAATATGATGCAATTACTTAGGCTATTTATTTAGGATTTGCAGGTCTCATTATAGTCCTCACTGAGTTTCAAGTCTCTCTAGGAGAGGATTTTTTGGTTCTTGGAGTTAATCCTTTGGCCTCTTGTAATACGCTAAAGGGTATAATGGCCTTTTGATACGAGATCATGGATGAGCGGTACATGCAGTCTATGATTATTATTTTTTTCCAACCTAGGGATCAAGGTCAACAAGGACCTTGTCCCCCTTTCCAACCTTCCATATTATCTATTTCCCAATGATTGGGAAATATTCAATTGTGGTTTTCCAAATGATGAAGAAATTCAGGTTTATTTATTTATTTGGGGACTTGATCCAGTCTTTAATGGAGATGGGGATACAATATTTATCTTTTATATTTATCAAAATCCTTAAAGAGGTCGACTTTGGAAATGATAGGGTTTAATTTTTTTGTTTTTACAGAATGTAAACCTTCTCGAGAAACACCAAATACCTCATGAATTTGGTGACCTTCAAGAAACCCACACTCCTCCAGAGAGACCTATTTTGAAAGAGTTTCCTTCAGTATGTGGGAAATGATTTTAGAGATGATCTTGAAAATACTGTTACAGATAGAAATTGGGTGGAAGTTCTCAAATCTGATCAGTTTGTTCATCTTCAAAATGAGTGCAATGAAACTAGTGTTGAAATAAACCAGGACCTTTCTAGAGAGCCATGAGACTTCCACAACCCTACATAGGTCCTCCTATGAATTCGTAAAAACTGAGAAAGAATTATATGGGTAGCCCATATGGCCCTGCGTTCTTGTATTTCTAAAAGCCATGTAGGATTTTGAGCAATTCTTCCTTTCCCACCTCTGCCATAAGGTATTGATTATCCTCTAGTTCTACAGATCCGGGGAAGAAACTAGAGAGACAAAGAATGACATCTATTGTGGCTTGATAGTCCTCTTTAAAGAGGGTTTTAAAATGGTTGACCCCTTGTGATGCAATGTTAGTGAAATTTTTTTCTCAGGATCCATCCCCTCTCTCAATTTTCCAAATTGAGTTGATGTTTTTCTGACAATTTACAACATGGTGGAAGAATTTCATATTTTCGTCCCCTGCCTCAAGCCATATCACCCTACTTTTTAGGCACCATTCCTTATATTTTTCCAATAATATCTTCCTTCTTTTGTTTTCCAATTGATAGATCTCATCCTTCTAAGAAATCATTAAGTATCCAAATCCCTCCAAGGAGAGTATGTAGTTTAAGTATTCTTATATCTCCTGTAGGATTATGTTATCCTTGTCTCATTTTTCCTTTGACCATTGGATCGCCAATGACTTATCCTTTTTCAAGTTTGAGATAAATTTCATAGTTGTAGATTCACTTGGAGAATTATTGAAAGGAACCCAAATGTTTTTCAACAAATGTATGAAATCTTCCTCTTTGAGCCATTAAGGGTTTAATCTAAAAGGGTTGGGAGGATTTCCTTGCACATGAACCACTTCTAGTAGAACTTGATTGTGGTCAGAATCCCCTCCAATTGAAACCCATTGTCGGAATCTGAGGGTTTCTTCCAGTAAGTCTTTTGATACCAAGAATCGATTGATACATTTAATAATTCATCTCTCCTTGGCTCTTCCATTTTTCCAGGTGGGGGTGAGCTTGGTTGGATCAATGTATAGGAGACAAATTTTTCCATGATTATAATAATAAAGTTATATAGGAATCCCACTTGGGATGTTGGCCTCAAAATCTCAAATGCACCAACAATGAATTTTAAATCACCACCTAGAATAAACTTCCCTTGCTCGATCCATGACCTGGAGAAGAGGCAGTCCCAAATTCCAAGTGTTTCAAGTAGGTTTCATAAATATTAAAGAAAATAATCTCTTTTCAAATTTCATAAGAGTCAAGGGAGACAAAGGAGTTATGAGTGTCAATTAACCTCTTGAGGGACAATTTCTTAGAGGGATCGACTAGCCCTCTACAATTTAGGTTAAGAAAATCATTTTGGGATTCCCTTGGGGGTAGATGCTCTATGAGCTCCAATTAAATATTGATGTCTTCCACTTTTCACTTCCCAGTAGGATTTATTTTGGGCAATTGAGCGATAATATTTATTACCTCTTTACCTTGCCTTAGGTATTTTATCTTCGAAGTGTTCGAGTCCACCTTCAAATCTTCCTTCAAAATTCCCATTTCCCTCATTACGCAATCTAATATTATATTTTGAGATCTCAAAGGAACATGAGTCTTCTATGCCACCCTTTTTATAGATTTTAGTTAGGGTTGAGGGATGGGGATTTAAGAACATTGAGAGGTTGGATAGAAAGTCCCCTTGGGAATTTATGGTCCCCTGATTTAATTCAACTTCCTAGGTTTTAAATTGC
>CBVK0100526277.1:0-18364 GCA_900067695.1 Picea abies
TTTTTTTTTTTTTTTTTTTTGTAAGTAAGGGATTTTATATAAAAAGGGCCTTCAAAAAACCAGTCCAGAGGTACATAAACTTGAAAACAACCGTGTTGTAGTTACTGAACTGCCCCAAGAGAGGGGAAACCAGTTCAACCAGCCAGGTAAGTCTAGTAGTTTACAGTCTGATAGTCTTAGATAAACGGGACTAAGCTGATTAGGCTACAACTATGAAAATAAACTAGTAAAAAGAACAAAGCCCCTGTGGGGTCAGACACTTGGAAAATAACCTAGCTAGGTGGCTTGATAGGCCGCATCCCAAGGTTCCTCTTCGATGGGAGTCCCTTTTCCTTCCAGTTGCATATCAACGTCCAAGTTTCCCTCATCCAGGTTGGCAACTGGCAGGGTATCTCCAGGTGGACTGTGCGCATGGATGCCCGTAGTTGTCATAGCCTCTGTGTCCCCATGCGTGACCTGCACCACAACGTCCCCTTCGGGCTATTGCACCTGTTCATTCCTGTCGACGCCCTCTGCATGGGACACCTTTGTTGATTCCAAGCTTCCTGAAAGGTGGACAGGATATGAAGGAGGGTCGAAGTCTTCCCATCCAGAAGCTGCAGTCGGAATTGGAGGTCCTCCAATCCCTGTCGGAGCTCAAAGACCAGCCCATAGAGGAAGACCAGACTATCTTTTAGTTTTGAGTCAGGTATGAAGTTAGTAGACAAGTACACACTATTCTGGGCATTTCAAAGAAAGGGTGGTGCCCCCAAGGGTGGCTAGGAGGAGAAAACTACTAGTGAAAGAGAAGGCCCACTGGCTCGGGAATTTGGTGGAGCTGCGGGAAATCATGAAAGAGATCTTGGTGAGCTATCAGTGATGACTAGGCATTCGAACTAGGAGGTAGGCAGGGTGGAGGAGGTGAGAGGTTCCAGCTCAGGCTACAAAGGATGCAAGGAGTATGTGGAGGGTGAACCAGAGGGAGAAACAGAAACATGGGGCCGAGGAGGATGCCATGGAGATCCTCTTCTTGGCCTCCCTCTTTGGCATGACATACTGAGCTCAGCGTGAAGGCCGAACTGAAACAAATTCCCTAGGTGGACGTGGAGAGCCTAGAGAAGGCCAAAGGCTGCGAGCACCATGAAAAACCAAATTAAGCTAGGCCTGGGCAGTGGAGGGATGAGAGGGTCAGGTCGCAAATGATGATTAAAGTCACCTGCAGACAAAGAAGCCATGGTAAATTCGGTAATGGGAGTTGGGCGCACTAGTGTTAATGGTGCAGCAGCAACGTAAAATCAAATAAATGCAAGGCCTAGGCGGTGAGAATTGGCACAATCCCGGCACATGGCTCCCTACCTCACTGGCCTAACCTTTCCTCCTCCTCTCACCAAGTGGCTCGCACTAACACCCCATCTGGGGGTTTGTCCACTTTCGCAGCCTTGCGAATGCATTGCTGGAGAATAGGGTGGGTAGGGTTGAGGGACGTTTTGCAAAGGAGATCCGGTCCATCCCAATTAGTTCCCAGATTAGCCAGTTCATCCACAACTTGGTTCACCTTTCGCCTGATGTGAGTAGGTATAAAGGCCTAATTGGGTTGCAAAAGATCCACTATAGTCTTTATCCCATGTGAGAGTCTCCATCTGGGTGAGATTCTTTTCAGGTCTGCTCCATTTAAAATTATGCTGAAGAGATGGATAATGATTTGAGAATCTCCTTCGACAATCAACTTGGTGAAGCTATGCTCAATGGCTAATTGTAGAGCCCCCAAAGTTCCGCTGCATTGTTCGTAGTGTGACCAAGGGAACCTGCGTTAATGAGAAGGATGTGTCCAAGGTGGTTGTGGAAGACCACTTCGTATCCCGCTGCTCTTGGGTTGCCTTTGGAGGCTCCATCAAAGTTGAGCTTGATGAAGTCACCTGGGGGGGTGGTCCAAGAGGAGGGGCTGCTGGGAGGGGGAGGAGAAGAAATGGGAGGAAGTGGGTGAAGAAATGGGGAGGGCTTCCAGTATTGAAGGATTAGAAGTTCTATGGGATTGTTGATCAGATCTTTTTCAGTCCAATACTGAAGGTTGAGAGTTTCCAAAATATTGAGGTGACATTGGTTCCAACAGTCGTGCCACGGGAGGTGATCATTCCTGAAAAGCCTTCTGTTTCTTTCCTTCCACACCTGCCATAGAATGAAGCCTGGAAGAAGTTGCCAAATACGATTTAGAAAGGAAGAATGAAACACTTGGTCCCTCCAGTCCATAATTGTATCAATGATGCTGTCTCTTTTGCGATCCGAGGTTCACATAATAAGCACACTTTGATCCCAGATTTGAGCAGTGTAGGGGCAAGAGTTGAGGAGATGATTCATCGTTTCAGCTACTTCTCCATAGAGCATGCAGATAGACAACCCAACAAATCCTCTTTTTGAGAGGTTATCCCAGGTGAGAATGCTCAAATGGGCGACGATCTAGAGGAAGAGAGTGATTTTAGGCCAATGTTTAAGGTCCCAGATTTTGCTCCACACCTTCCCTGTGGGTAGAGGGTCTGAGTGAGTTTTGATGAGATAGGCCTCTTGTATGCTGAAGGTGCCTCGTGGCGAGTATCCCCATTGTAGGATATCCTCTCCTGTGAGTTTGGGGATTTTTCTTTTGGACATTTCATCCTGCCAGGGTCTTAGATCCACGTGCGCCTCTAGGTTTAGGCATTCCCTGTTTAAGTGCCAGCGTCGCTAGGTGTCCTCTGTAGGATTGTCTTGCCAGTAGTCAATGACTTTTGTCAGGCCCACATGTGTAGCTTGGATGCTGATATTCTTAGCCCAATCCTTGTGCTCTAGAATTAGCCATTGATGCCAAGAATCTTTCCAGAAGAGAGCTGTTTTCCTATTTCAGATTTCCCAGAAAGCATATCTGGTTACCAGATGTCTATTCAGCTTAGCTGCTGCCCAGATTAAGGATCCTAGGTTGTCCCCATTCCATCGTATTAAATTCTTCTTTGCCATATCGGATGCATATTTCCTTCTCCAGAGCCTTGCCCAAAGGTCCTTGGGATTCCTTAGCCAGTGCCACCAGATCTTGGTGCTAAGGACTTTATTGATGATGGAGGGGTCTCGTAGCCCAAGGCCCCCCTGTGCTTTGGGTTGGCAGAGTTTGTCCCAATTGATCAACGTTGTTTTCTTCCATGTGTTTAGGCCTTGCCAGAGGAAGTTCCTCTATAATCTTTTTATGGTTATGAGGACAAACTTTGGGGCAGAAAGCGCTGAGAAGGTGTATATGGGAAGGGCTTGAAGGATGGATTGAAGGAGAATAATATGACTAGGGAGCTTTAATACTCTAAAGGTCCAAGAAGATAGCCTTTTGGTAAAGGAGGAAAGGAGGGTTTCCTAAGAGGAGTTTCTGAGGGCATTATCAATCAGGGGGATACCAAGGCATTTGGATGGAAGGGAGATTCGGTTGAAACCCAAGATATCAGAGACATGGCGTTGAATCAGAGGGGGCATATTGAAGAAGAAGATTTGAGACTTGTCTTTGTTACAATCTAGTCCTGAGGCATCAGAGAAGGTTTGAAGGATCGAGAGGAGGGAGTGAGCTTCACGTGTTGTAGGGGTACCCATCATTAGAGTATCATCCACAAATTGGCTATGCGAGATAGGGGGGGAGATACCATGCAGAGGTAGACTTGTCAGCAGGTTGCTTGCGATGGCTGCACGAATGGAGCGGCTAAGACCCTCAGCCATAATGATGAAGAGGAAAGGGGAAAGAGGGTCTCCTTGTGTAATTCCTCTGGAAGGGGAGAAAGGGTGAGAGGGAACTCCATTGATAAGGATGGAAAAGAAAGCTGAGGAGGTTAGATTCATAATCCAATCCACCCAGAGCTTGTCGAAACCAAAGGCAAGGAGAATTTATCGCATATAGTCCTAGCTTAACTTTTCGAAGGCTTTAGAAAGGTCTAGTTTAAGAAGCATACCTGGCGTTCTAGACTTCTGCAGAGAGTGAATCACTTCATGAGCTAGGATGACGCTGTCCAGGATTTGTCTGCCTTCAACATAGCCTGATTTCTCTGGAGAGATGATCATTGGTAGGATGGGCTTGAGTCTTCATGCAATCACTTTGGTTAGGAGTTTATAGATGACATTACAAAGAGCTATGTGCCTGAATTGCTTAGGATGGTAGGCCTGCCCCTCTTTGAGGATGAGGGTAAGGAAAGTTACATTGAGGGCCTGAAGGGCTTGTCCTGTGGATTGGGAGTCTTCAATGATTTCCCACACCTCTACCCTAATCATCGGCCAACAATGGTGAAAAAAATCGCTGGTGAAGCCATCGGGGCCGAGAGCCTTGCACTTGGGGGTGTCTTGAAGCGCTTGATCCACCTCCTCAATAGTAATGGGCCGGAGCAGGGATAAGTTTTGCTCCAGAGTGACAAGGGAGGGCACATGTTGCATGACCTTGGCTATGGCCTCAGATCTATCTGGGAGTGGTTCCATGAGGAGATCTTTGTAATAGTCTATCAATGTCTTCTCTAGATATTCATGAGAGTGAATAGGCTCACCATTGGTGGAGGTTAACTACGTAATTCTATTGGTATGACGGTGGTGAATGGTGGTTCTGTGAAAGAATTTGGTATTTCGGTCCCCCTCCTTGAGCCACTGGATGCGAGATTTCTGTTTCCATAGGATCTCTTCTTGACCTTTTCTGGCCTCCAGCTATTGATTTACTTTTGCTTCCTGGGTTTTAAGCTCGTCCGTTAGCCCTTGTAGCCGAATCTGGTTTTGAATCGTGCCCATTTGTTCTAACAACTGCTTTTGGGAATTGAAGATATTTCTGAAGGTTTGCTTATTCCAAAGTCTGAGTATTTTCTTGAGGTTCTTTAGCCTTTGCTGAAATCTATACATCTTGGAGCCGTGGGGGACCTCTGCCTCCCTCCACCAATCCTGGATCTTTGCTTGGAAATCTAGGTGGTTGAGCCAAAATTGTTCAAACTTGAAGGGTTTTTTCCCTGGAGTGGCTAGCACCTCCAACCATAGCTGAATGGGCTAGTGATACGAACCAGGGAAATCCATAATGCTTGCTTCCAGAGCTGTTTCTTCCAGCATAAGGGAGTCAGAAGTGAGAAAATGATCTAGCCTACAGGCGATTTGATGTGATCCAGTTCTTCTATTTGTCCAGGTATGGATGCCATTGATGATTTCCAGGTTGATGAGGTTGAGGTTGTCAATGAGGCTATTGAAGTCAGTGGAGTCCTTATTCAGGCGTCTTGATTCCCCTTTTTTTTCATCCAGATTGTGTATGAGATTGTAATATCCACCGATAATCCATCTGTTGTGCCTAGTTAAGGTGGATAGGTAATCCAAGTTCCTAAGAAAGGCTTTCTTATCCCTTGGATTGGCCAGCCCATAGACATTGGTCAGGTGTCCAAGTTTGTTAGAGCCAATGAGCCTATAGTCTGCAACGATGGACCATTTGGTAGTGGCAAAGTTTTCCATAAGCGTAAAGTTGGTGTTCCAGAGGATAGCTAGTCCTCCAGCTGTACCCGTGGCTACAGTAGAAACTGCTTCCCCTTTCTTCCAACAATAGGGGAGTAGCCTATCAATATCTTCAGTTGTGCACTTTGTTTCCTGTAGTAATATTATGTCTGGTTTTTCTGCAAAAATCAGATCTCGTAGCATTTTTTGCTTGCTACGTCCATTGAGGCCTCTTATATTCCAAGAGATAATCTTCATGAGGATGAGGGGGTGGAGAGAGGAGGAAAGATGTCTGAGATAAGGTGGATTTGATCGGTGTTCACCATGAAGTGACCTATTTTTTGTATGAGCTTGTTGGTTGACTTCCTTCCTCTTTTCTTTTCGTCTTTCTGAGTTTTGCTCTGACTCTTTGATTGATTACCTTGTATTCCCAGACCCTTCCTGGATTGAGATATGGATCCAGCTGAGGAGTTAAGGAAGACCTTGTGCACCTTTCGTAATTGATCCCTAGGTATGGTGTACAATTTTTGATGTCTATAGGCGTGTTTGAGGTGCTCCAGATCCACCCTAGCTAATTCTTACTCTTCTAACTCCATTTCAACATCGCCATCCTTTATCTCCAAATGGTCTTGCTGGCTAACAATAGGGTCTAAAGATGAGTGATCTGATTCCTTCTCCTGTATTGGTCATTCTCTCCCTGGGCTCATTTGTTGGGGAGTGTTATCCACATGGATATCATTGGGGTTTATGGAGGTTGATGGATTCTCTGGTTGATCCTGTAGTATTGCATATTTATTACTAGTGGAAGGATCCTTACTTACTTGGGATGGCTGCTTCCGTCCTTCTTGTCTTCTTTTTCCTGCTGGTTGAGCAAAGCCATCCTTGTCTTTGCCGGCCTCTGGGTTCCTCTCTTTGTGAGCAACATTGAGGGGGCATTCTCTGAAGAGATGTCCATGCTCGTGACATTTCCTGCATCTGAACGAGATGTGTTCATAGTTGATGGTTTGGGTCCAATCCTCGTCATGGTATTCGAGAATTATGGATCTCGGAAGCGGCTTGGCTATGTTCAGGTATACACAAATGCGCACATAGGAGGTGTATCACCTCTGCTTGGTGGCCTCTGAAGACTTAACATATATTCCAATGGTGTTACCTATACCAACCAAGACCTCTTCCAGCCAAAATTCCTGGGGAAGAGAATATAGTCTAATCCATATTGGTGCATGTGAAAAATCTTCCTTTTAAGGGCTGAACTTCTCAGTCCAGAATCTTAAGAAGAGTTCAGCTGAGTTGTAGAAATAAGGCCCTCCATAAAAAATGCGATTGCGGTCCTTGAGGTTATGCAGTATGATTGTGAAGAAGCCCTTGGATCCCAGTTGCAGTTCATAGTGTCCTTTTGGCTTCCACCAATGTTGTATCCATTTGATCAGATCTCGTTCTGAAGGCCAGAGCCCTAGGAATTTTCCTACTAGGGCGTAGTCTCTCATATATTGCTTTTGTTCTTCTATGCGTGGTGAGCTGATGATGTATTTCGAGGCCTGTGGCGCTTGTGGGATGCATTTGTTTGGCAGCCATGGTGTTGACACTGTAGCAAGTGTAGCCGCGTTTTCTGGATCAATATCCATCTCCCGATCCTTGAGGGTCCCTTCCGTCAAGAGCTTTGAGCAAAGATCTGGAGGGGGCTCAAAAGTAGTCCGTTTTAATCCTTCTCCAAAGCTTCCATTCACGGTGGCCTAGCTGTAAGAGGCGTTGTTCAACCCTCCGTCCTTTAGAGTCATGAACCCCGGTGGGGCAAAAGTTGTGACAGTGCAGCTTAAACCCTAAACCTAGTTGCAGAGCGTTTTTGTCATGAGAGCAAAGTCCGCTCCTATATTATTTTTGTAAAGTTAAAAAAATTACTTAATAATTTATTTTATAATAAAAAAAAATTAATTTTAATAAATAATTATTATCATTATCATAATATTTATGATAATAACCAAAATAAACATTTTATTCAAAAATATAATAATAAATATTATTATAAAAAAATAAAAGTACAAATTTTACAATTTAATGCATTGAAAATCACATAGACTTATTATGTACTTCTCTTACTTACAACTTTTACCATTTAATGTATTGAAAATCACATAAACTTATTATGGAGTTCTCTTATTTACAATTATCGTTACTTAATATTATAATTTAATATTTTTAATTGAAAAATATAAAATTATAAATTTTCATTTATATTAATATTATTTTTCCAAAAAATTTAAAAACCAAATAATTTAAGTCACAATTTTCATTAAAAAGGAAAGAAAGTTACATACTTTACATGATTGTTGCTTTTCAAGATCATTTGATTGATTGCTCGTATACCAAAAGGTTAGTATAATCATGACATAAGTTTAAGGAATTTTATAAATAGGTCTTTAAAATCCTTTTCAAAAACAAATAAAAAAAATTATAGAAAAAACTATGATATGTCACCAAATTATACATATACAAAAACAATGTCAATAGTTCTTTTAGAATTGTTGTAAAACATAGAGCCATAAACACTTGGTGTCTCTATATTAGGACATAGCAATGAATTTTCATTCTAAAAATTAGAGGAAAAATAAGTTGAACCATTCAGATAAATGAATAAACATAATTGTTAATTGTCAATTAATCCACAATTGAAAATGAAAAAGAAGTTAAATATTCAGATAAATGAATAAACATAATTGTTGTTTAATCTACAATTGAAAATGTATAGTGAAAAATCTATCTATTTTTGGATTTCAATGTAGATTAAATACCTAAACCAAGTTGTAACTCATTTTGCTTAAAGAGAATATGCTTTCACATTGTGTTTTTTTTTTTTTTTATAGATATGAGAAAATCATGAAATGGATTTAAAAGTATATTTAAATCTCACAATTTCCTCATCAATGAGACTTAAATCTATATTTTTCATTCTATAAATTTCCTCATTTAGTTAATAATCATCATAGAATCACTAAAAACCTAAAGTTTATAATCCCTTTTTTAGTAGAGATAAATAATATCAATTTCAATGTAATAATTTCAACATAATAATTGGTTACCCTACCTAAACTTGTCCTACCCAAACTTACTTTGTACTTGCAAAAATGAGAGTCATTTAGATAGATTATTCCCCCTACCCCATAGATAGAAGGGTTACCCTAACATGTTCTTGCAAAATATCCCTAGTTCATAGGCTTATCTATATCTTTTTAAGAATTTTCCTCTGAGACTTGATCTTAGGATGTGACTTGAAATAGTCAAATGTGGATTTTCTTAGATTTGTACATTGAAATGAAGGAATGTGATTATTCTAAAAGTTGTTAACATTTCAAGTAATCCAAATTCTCCATGCTATTACAAAATGTAGGGCTTTGAAGGTTTTCAATTTTAGCTTCAGATACCAAGATTTGAAACAATATGCAATTGTCTTTCCTTACTAACCTTGTACCAACCTTCTCCCACCATTGTCACATTTTCCATTTACTTCTCTATAAAATTTATTAGACAAATAAAAATAAATATTTATTAGTATCATTTCTATATTTAAACATGGTGAAAATAAAAGTACCAGTCATTAATATTTTTGTCATTAAATAGATATTAAAAAATATAATAAATAAACTAAAAAACATCGATATTAAGAAAACTTTCATCTAAAACTCTAAGAGTTATTATTTTAATTAGCAACTGAGAATATCTAAACATTAAACTTATGAGAAATAAATATTAAATGTTCTCGCAACTTTTTTCCAAAATAAATGTTCTAACAACTTATTAATATAATCTTAAAATTAATACCAATACTCTCTTATCCTATTTTCTCCTTAGAGGTCAGGCTTTTCTCTATTGAAATTAAGTTTATGACTAGGTACTTAGTATACACACATAATATAAAACATGAAAAAAAAATTAGTTTTCTAACATTTCTTTTTATTTCAGTAAAATTACTTTAGGCTAAAGATATAATCATGTAATTATGCTATTTCCTTGCTAAGTCATATTAATAAAAAAAATTGATCACCTAAATTTCTCACTTTTTGAATAATAAAAACAAATTCAATATCAGAAGAAGGAAATTTTGAAATATTATTAGTTCATTGTGTAGCCATCAGTCTCATCTTCATCACGCATTTTCGGATTCAAAATCTGAGTTTGTATGCTCAAGATATCCATGTTTTTGTCTAACCACCCAAAAACGCTTCTTTCCATGTGCAATGTAATTAAGATATTCTTGGAACCATGATAATATTTTTGAAACCATGCCTTTTTTCTTGAAACTGTGATTATATTTGTGGAACCACACTTATACTCATTTCTTGGTTATGTATTTCTTGTTTCCACTTCATTTATTTGTTATGTATTTCTTGTTTCCACTCCATATATCTCATTTCCATATTTCCATATCTCATATCCACACTTCTTGTTTCCATATCTCTTGTTTCATCTCGTGTTACCCCTTCCATAATTCCCTTAGTCTCATTTCACTCTTTCAAACCTATACCCCTTCTTCCCCTTACTCCTTACCCTATCCTCTCTTCACTTACTCCCTCTCCCATACTTAACCATTTTTAAGAGTTTTCGGACCTAAAGACCTACTCTCCTCTCCTCCCTCACTTTGTATTCCCTTACCCCCTCTCCACTCATCCCTCTCCCAACTCACCCATACTTAACCGATTTTCAAATTTTTTTACACCTACATACCTACTCTCCTCTCATCACTCACCCTACTTCCCTCACTCCACCCCCTTATCCTTTCACTTTGATCCACATCAATTATCCTCCCTCTTGTCCCTCTTCCATTTCTCCAACACTTAACCATATTTCATAAGATTTTACTCATCCAACCACATTATGACACATGGAAACCTCCACTTATATGATGACACATGGAAACCACTTATATGATGACACATGGAAACGAGTTACACTATGACATGTGGCACCTTATTAGAATGTGACATGTGGGATATGATTGGGTGATGACTATATGCTCGTCTCCTCCCTCACCCTACTTCCCTCACTCCACTCCCGCATCCCCCCTTATCCCTTATCCTCTCACTCTGATCCACATCACTTATACTCACTCTTGTCCCTCTTCCATTTCTCCAACACTTAACCATATTTCATAATATTTTACTCATCCAACCACATTATGACACATGGAAACCTCCACTTATATGATGACACATGGCAACCTCCACTTATATGATGACACATGGAAACCACTTATATGATGACACATGGACACCAATTACACTATGACATGTGGCACCTTATCAGACTGTGACATGTGGGATATGATTGGGTGCTAACTAGATGCTCACTAGGCGACGACTGGGCATTGATTAGGAAATTAAATTTATATTAATTCATTAAAAGGGGTCATGCTCAAGTTTCCATAGTCTCTCCTTACCTCACATTAAGTGTATGCCATACTTTTTATTATATATCATAAATTGATCAAAACTCCCATGCATGTGGGATAAACATTTTATGAAAAAAAATAGAAATTATTATGAAGGAGGACAAAGTTTAAATCAAGGGCCCATATTGATCCACAAATTTGATTGACGACTGTGGAGAATTGTTGTTCTAGAGGCCATAACTTGATATCTAGGAATTGGATTAGGGAAAAATATACCTCGTTGGAAAGTTAATTCGACGAGGAAGATGATGGAATAGGTCTCAAGAGATGAAATGGGCCATGATGCGCTCAAAAATTGAAATAAAAATCATCTTGATTTCTATGGTTTGATGATAAATCTGCTTGGAACCTCAACTTCCCGAGGTCATATCTTGATATTCAAAACTCTAAATTGTTCTCAAGAGGACTTGTTGGAATGCTAAGATGATGAATATTGCATCTCGAATGTTTCCCATGGATGAAAGGAAAAATATATTTCTTAGAGAATGAAAACAAAGTATTCTTTTATTAAAGGTAGTCAAATTGAAAAATTGAAAAATTGAAAAAAAAGTTTATTAAAGGAATAAGTGGGACCTACTTGGAGGTACAAATTTCAATGACATAACTCATTATTGAGATTTCAATCAAGCATTAATTAAAAGTGGATCACTCCAAAAAGGAATCATGGAAAGTTATAAAAATGAAAACCCTAACTACTTCAAGAACATGGAAAGCAAATTTTAAAAGGAGAAGAGAAGGCAATATCAAGAGGTTGGAAATCATAAGTTTATACAATGGTGAAGATTTTGCAAGAAGCAAGATGTGTCTCTCCAAGATTCGATGGACTGGCCTGCTAAAACTTGTCTCTCATCTTCTTCTTCTTTCTTGTTTCTTTCCATCAAATCTTCCATGAATGTACTGAGATCAGGGAGATTTGGGTCTGAGCAGTTCTTTCTTTGAAATATTCAGTCATCTTGTAATATCCAGAGGAGCAATATACCTCCTTGTAAAAAGGCAATTTCTATTTCGTTAAGTTTATATTACAAGAACGAAATAATGTCAGTTGAATGGAGTCTTGAAAACCTTGTAGAAACAAATATTTGTTGACACACTTTATCTTATCTTTTCTTTAAATGATCTGATGTATATTTGTATAACTGTATATAAGGGTTTTACATTTGTATAGATTAGATTTATTGAAATATCTCTCGGGGTTTTCTTTTTAGAATTCACCCTTTACATTCATTTCAAAACCATACAAAGAATCTTCCAATCTTTCGACCAAAGAGGAGTACCATCTCTATAAAAACATAGGGGGATTCATATCCTCATGATGTTGTTGTTTGGGTCTTGACCAATCTAAACATTAACAAGTCACTAGAGGATTCAACAAGATAACACTTTTCAAAATATTGATGATATCAAAAGAACTATCACAACTAGATTTAAAAACAAATTGTTAATTGAGTTTAGCTTGGGTGGTTAAGATGAGAAATTGTTGTCGTCCCAACCTAGGGTCAAACATTTTTTGTGACATATTTTCCCCTTGTGGGCCAATTCAGAGTAGAAAGATACCAAGGATTTCACTCTCACATAAGTTCTTGAAGGTGGGATGAGATGTTTACAAACATTTTTAAGCCTCAAGGATTAGATAATTGTTTGAACCATCCATTGGAGGCATGTTGTTGATGAGGAGGCCATATGACACATGTTCAAGTTGTTTGAATACCTTGGGGTTAGTAGTCACTATTATGGTTTGTGGTTGAACTTTACTCCATTCAAATAATTCAAATAAGAGGGGGGATCCCATGAGGTTTTCCTTGGAATTAAATATTTAAATGGAAATTATGGTGCCACAAAGCAATAGAGAATAAGAGAAACCTAATGCACTATAAAGAGATTGTTAAAACTAAGCTAGAAAATCAAAACTATTTTTCTTCTGTTGCGAGCTTAACAAAGAAAATTAACACTGCTAAAATGAGAATGAACTCTTGCAAGCTTCATACTAAAATTAAGCATTGAACAAAACCTAAAACACCTTGGGAAGAAATAATCTATAAGTGTGATACTAAATAGAGAATAGAAAGCAATTTACCTGAGAACACCCTTCCTATACATACCACAATGCTCAATTCTACAATATTTGAAACATTAATGATCTTAATAATTTGTTCAATCATAAATGTAAAAGAAAGTGAGGAAAGTTTAGAATCTTTTCAATATAAAAACAAAATGTTAAAGTAAATTAATTTTTTTAATGTTAAATAAATCAAAACCAAAAATTAATATTTTTTAATGTTAAATAAATCAAAGCCAAAAATTAATATCAATAGATAACAATCATCATCATTAATATTAATAATTAAAATAAAATTTATATTTCATTTTTTTTATAATAAATAATATTATCAAATAATTGAAACACAATTTTTTTTAATAGGTGAATGCATTGAAATTCACATAGAATTAGTTTTGGTCTTTCCTATTTATAATCATCATTACTCTTTAATATTACTTAATATTTTTAACATGTGTAGATATTTTAAATTGATCAATTAAAAAAATATGAATTTTGACTAATATAATACTATTTTTATTTTTTATTTTTAAATTAAAACATAAAATAAAATAAAAAATCATAATTTGCACTTCAAAATCATACTTGTTGCATTTCAAAATTACCAAAATTACTGATCGTATAAAAAAAAATCAATATAATCATAATATATATTTGAAGTGTTCCTTAATACATTTTTAATCCTTCTCGAAGATATATTTAAGATATATAAATTTATCAGGAAGAAAACAATAATAATATCATTATATTGTATAAAACAAAGGGAACTGCAAAACAACAAGTCCCTGTCTTAAATTGTAGTTTAAAGATGCTTTTGACATGGTGTAGGTGTGATTGATCCATGTCTACTCTAAAATATAGAGAACTGATTAAGTGGTAGTTTAAAGTTTCTTTTGACATGGTGCAGGTGCGGTTGATCCATGTCTACTCTAATATCTAGAGAACTAAGATCCGATCCAAGAAACTTTTTTGGGTCTGGTTGATCCATGTCTACTTTGAGCATGGTCTTTTCTAGTTAATTTGAAAGCTTGTTGATATGATTGCATTATCTTCATGCACCATTGAAATCATATTAGATCGATAACACATATGGATAAATAACACCTATTTGGTTCAGTTGATCCATGCCTACTTTCAGTTTGGGATTTTCTAATTATTTTGAAAGCTTGTTGATCTGATTGGACCAGCTCTATGCACCATTGCAACCATGTCATATTGATAATACGTATTGGTAAATAACATGTATTGAAGGATATTGATAAAAAACAAGCATTGGAGGAGAAAATAGAGCCATTTTAACAACGTATAGAGACATTTAACATTTTTTAAGGCCTATTTTCCCCCTTTTCACTACATTGTTAGTTGTAAACAACTTAAACTTTTGTTATTTAACAGTTTTAACCAATAGATGCAAGGATCGTGCTAATATTGTAATATATATGAGTTTTTTGGTGTAGCTAAGTATATTAAATAATTTTTTGGAGATAAATAACGTGTTGATAAAGTCTCCAAAAATACGTTAGTAGTTGAATAATTCTCCCATAGATCTAAGTATCCATATCATAATATATATGGCTTTTTTTTGGTGGACAAAAATATATTAAATAAATTTCCAAAGATAAACAAGGCTGTGTGGCAACGTACTCCCTGCCGAGTTGAAGTGGAATAGGAAAATCACATGTGTTATGCATGCAGTAAATGAAATAACACGTGGAATGTAGAGCACCATTTATTTTTGGAAAGTATATAAAAAAGTACAATTTGTGCATAGTGGAAGAAATTTTTTTGTGACAACACAAATATGAAAGGAGATAAAAAAAAACAGTTTAGTTTGAAATATATTAAATTAGTTACAAGTTCCTGGAAATTTTAATGCATTTGTCATATATATTGGTGAAAGCTAAAAATGTATGAAGACATAAATTTAAAAGGAGATATATCAAAAAATAAAGTCTGTTACATAAAAGTTTGTTACAATTTCAATGCGTTTGTCATACAGACTGGGATTGGGGCTTCCGCGGACCATAAGAGAAATATGTACAAGAAACGGGATTGTAGAAAGAAGATAGAGTGCAATACGTGCAAAAAAAATAAATTGAAAGGTATCAGTGTTTGGTTACACATTTCTATTTAAAAAAGTGGAATAACTGGGTTGATAAACAAAGTAGGATGCGATCAGTAGACTTACAATGATGGTACATATGAGCCATTTTTATATTTTCTTGTGACTGCCATTTCATTGATGTCGTCGATGGCTACTGGAATCGTGGAAACTGCCTGTTTCCCTTCGTCGGTGGCCTGCTTCAATTCGCTTTCGAGCCATTATTCAATGTAGCTTCTCATTGGGGCAACGTTGATCTCATTCCAGATTTTTATGTTGAAAAGATTGTTTTCTAATTCCCAGAAATCGATAGAAAGATTACATAGATCCTGATGAGTTTCCTCATTCTGTAATGAATAGTCAACTAGCCAGTCATCGACGTGAGATTGATCATATTCAAGGATGCCATAAAACTTTTCCAAAGACAACGCCTTAAACATATCAACCTGTTTATGGAAGTCTTTCCTAGTTAAGGGCAAGGAGTTTGCGATTAAGTTGGGGTCTTGGAAGTCGTTGGTCCTTCCGGCTAAGTTTATTCTTGACAACCTTGTGAATTATTTATCTTTCTTTGATATGGCTTGTTCACATGACTAAACAATGAGATGTAGGTTCTTCACTTTTTCTTTCCAGCATGCATTTAACTGACCAATCTGGTTTTTGGATGGAAGATCTTGTTGTCTTCTTTTTGTTTCTGTCATATTGTTAACAATGGTTCCACAAGGAAGGACCATGTTTAAATAGAAATGTTCTTCATCTTTTAACTCTGCTTGCAAATGTTTGAGCAAACTATGTGCTCTGTTTCCAAGGGAGGTGATGGTTTGTGATGTTTCCCATGCCTCAATAACCAGTTCCATTCTTTTCTTGATATTATTCTCCACATATCCTCTACATTATGCGAGGAGGCTGGAGGACCCTTTTAAGTTGGTTGCAGGGGTAGCATGCATGGCTATTGCCAAAGGATTGGCAAGCAATGGCATAGGAATCAAAGCCTCTTCCAATTCCTTGACCCGGTCCGAGATTTTCCTTTCTTATTTTTTACATCTTTTTTCTCAATGATCAATTTTTTGGACTAGCTATCAAAAACAACGCTCTGGAACATGAAGTATTCATATTCGTCAAAATTTTTGGTATCAGATATGTCCATTGGACAACTATTCTAGATGGCATCTCTGGGCTGATCAAGGTAGCGGAGCATGCTATCTAGATCAGTCTCAAGTTCCATGTTCTCACTCTGAATTTCCATCCCTTTCGCCTGTCCCACATTTTTTTTTTCTCTTCTTGTTTATTGTAATCTTGTGAGAACTATCAATTTTAGAGTGAGGAGGGTCATTATCTCCTCCTCCATTTGAATAAATCTGAGTTTCTTTGTTGCTGTGGTGGGCCGTTGGAGCGATTCTCCAGGATGTCGTGCTTTTGGAGTGCTATTCGCCGATTAAAAACTCTTGTCACCGGGGCCTTTCCCCTATTGCATGTACAATTTATTTATTCTTTGCAGTGTGTCTAGATCACCGGCATCAGAAGCAGGAGCGTTGCCACAAGTGTCTCTGTTTTTAGACAAGTGTTTTTTGAAAAAACAATCACCGAGGCCAAGTGTTTGTAAATGTTGTCGAAAAATATTATCAGGGTCGAACCCTCTTAGGATTTTAGCATATCTCAGGTTGAAGTTTCTAGAATGCGTTGTGAATTCATCAATTTTGTTGACGTTTTTCAACACGAATTCCCTGACTTTCCAAGGCAGAGGAATGAACTATTTTTTTCTCTTCTTTTGCAATAGATGCAACCAGTAGTTGTATTGCCATGCTACTTCTGCAACAAACATTCTGTTTGTAATGTGACATGGAAGGAGAGTAGGTTTTTCCGTGGAGCCAAAAATTAATATCACAGTGTAATTATCCAAATGTTCAAGTGTCCCCTTAGTGTCCAAAAAACTGGTTGCCTGGTCAAATATGCGGGGAGCATATTCTCCTAACAATAGAACTTTGAAAATAGACACGAAGCCATTAAAAACCTCATAAAAACAATGGGAAGCCTTGTGCTTCCACAAGGCTTGGTACCCGAACGTTACTGGGTCGAATTCCCAGTTGAAATTCTTGGACAAAGACAATTATGGAAACTGGCAGCAATGTGCTATCACAAAAACTAAGTAGGACGACATATAAAATTTCTTTTCCCTTTTGAATATTGACAATTGGGAACATATTTCATGGGAAATTAACTTGTCCCAATAAAAAATGGCTTGTTCCTTGAATGTGGAATACAAAATATAAAGAGCCATCCGAGAAACAGTTGTTGTGGACTCCTATCCCATTATTCTTGTAAACAACTAGGCAATTTCGCGAAATGGATTTCTAGATGAACTAACTTGCAAGCTTGTGATATCTTCAGGAACTACAATCGGGTCTTCCAATAAATGCAGAAAGAGGTCCAACTTGTTATTATTCTTTGCTAGGAACTGTTTTCAATCTTCTCCTCTGAACGTCAATGTTGGCTCGGACAATCTCAACATCTGGCGGAAGACCCGAGGTGACAAAGAAACATAAGAGTTGTCCTGCAATGGAATAATTCTTTTGTCTGAAATAAATTTATCGGCACACCAAGAGACCAGGTCCTTACAGTGAAAAAATTTAGGGACACAGCCTACACGAGCAATCCGAGAGGTCCAAATTACTTGGTTCTAGGTGACAAGGGTTGAGTAATAAGAATATGCCCTAGACCATTGGAATTTTTGGTCCTCGTGCCCGAAGATGTTCACTGTATCTCCACAAAAATGTTGTCGAGATGATGCCATAGGTTTATGAGAACATTGGTTTTTTCTAGATGATGGTTGAAATGAATAGTTAGAGCCGATAATGTAACTCTCCGCAAAATCTTGGTTAAATGCTTATGAATGGGAAAGCTCCTCAAGCCTTTCGCTGATTAATGACAATCTGTATGGGTGGTGCATGATGAACTGTTAGAAGTAAATCTTACTTATTGCATATTTAGAAATGCATATTTAGAAGTAAATCTTACTTATTGCATATTTAGAAATGCAAAGGTGGCGGGTACGACGAAGAGAAATTAAGGATTGGAGGTTTTGTGAACGTGCCAAGGCGACGACGTGTGAATGACATTTCATGATTTTGAAATCAACACTGGGAAGGGATAATATAACCCCCCGCAAATCTTGGTTTAATGCATATTAATAGGATATCTTCTCGAGCCTTTCACCCATCAATGACAATATATACGGTTCCTCCACGATGAGATGTTAGAATTAAATGTCAGTAATTGCATATTTAGAAACAAGATATATATATATATATATATATATATATATATATAAAAACTATTTTTTTTT
>CBVK0100526281.1:0-16768 GCA_900067695.1 Picea abies
TACCAAGCATAAAACCAAATCAAATAAATATTGTGATATAAAATCTAATCCATAAATATCATAGTCGTAGATTGGAGTCTTATGGCTTCGTATCTCTTTCAAGATCTCAGGGTTAACAACTTCCTAAAATTTATGGAAACAATCCACACATGACCATTAAAACACTTGCACATAATTTAAAAGAATTAAAATAAAGTAAGGGTATAAGCAAATTACGCAATACAATCTTCAAAGTAAAAGCAAGAAATTTAAACCGTCACACCATGTTTGTATTTAATGAAGAGAGCTAACTAAAAGATAAAATTACATGAATAAAATAAATAACCACCATACTCTCATGGAGTGAGCTATTTCTCCTAAGAATTCATGGCAGGGAATGAAACTACGACATCATAGAATTTAATAAAATCATAAAACAAAATAAAATTATATACTTACAATCCATACAAGAAAAGATAACAAACATATTTTATTCACTCCATCATCAATTGAACATTTGCTCCAAGAGTCCTCTCCTTGGAATGGAAAATGAACTCTTATTTATACATGAGTTTTCTTTGAGAGTAGGATAAGAAACTAATAAATTCAGATCCACTTTTCTCTCATGTGGTTACAACCATTTACCAATAAGTAAAAACTAAAACCCAACTATTAAATGATTACAAGATCACTTCTAACAATTCAAAATAAATCACACTAATCTTGTCTATGGTCCAATATTATTTCCACATCCAAGATAGTTGATGATGATCCAAATCCATGACATATCTTCAATGGTTGAAGAATAAATTCGAATTTGCAGCTAGGTGGTAAAAGTAATCATTGTTGAAAACTCCAATTATATGTGTAAACATCACCAAACTAACCCAACTTTCAAGGTTAAGTGAGAGAATGTTATTTTTCTAATATTTAATCATAAACTCACTTAAATTAATGAAATAAATGCATTGAAAAATAATAATTCTAATCCCTCATATAAACATTAAAATGGTATTAATGCAATTTTATGTGAAAACAAAAAATGGTTAAAAGTCAAAGAAAAAAGGGTGCATGAAAGATGACATTTTGGTGACCCAACAACCACTATTCCCAACGAATGTAACCATTGGACTCCTAATACAACATAAATACCACCCATTTCGATGGAAATCATGGGACTATCCAATAAATACTCGTCCATATTGAGCTTAATACTATGGCACTTCACAAAACAATTTGTGGTACCACCATCTGCAAGCATTACTTGAAACTTTGGTGATGGAAATACAAAGCAATTGATATCTTTAGATAATTTGTAATTGATGAAGTTATTGGTACTACTAGAATCAATGAACAATGTTACCTTTTTTTTTTATGTATCTATGAATCTTGAGGGTTTGTGGAGTACTAATGTCGACTAATGCATGGCAATATGTCATTGGGGTAGAATCTTCTATATATAGATCTTGTAATGGTCTCAATTATTGATCTTCTTCCTCTTCAAAGTATACGTAGAATAATTTATTTTCACTGTACTAATTCCCCTTACTATACTTACTATCAAAATTGAAACATAGTCCATTTTCTCTTCTTCCATCCATTTGTTGAGGTGTTAACCTTGTTGGTTGAGTGGGGTTATGAGAGGGAACATGGTTCTTTATATAGCTTTCATTGACCACCCTTTTAGTATCCATATTTTTGTTTTCCACTTTCCTTTCCATACTAAAATCTTGTTCTATGGATTTAGGTTTGAACATATGCACCTTATGTTGATTGTTCTCCTCTAAAGTTTCCATAAAGAGATCTAACTAATTATCCTCATGAATGTTCCATATATTTCAGTGAATGTATTGGAATTGTTGAATGTGTTATTAAACTAGGCCTTTTTTTTTTAATATTTACAAATTGACTAAAGAATATATTGCTCTCAATATCCCCAAAATGTTATATCAATTCATCCATAAAAATGGACCAAGAAATAATAAAATTGTTTTTTCCTTCACAAAGCCATTGATACTAAACATAATTGATCATTTTCTAAATACACAGATGCGATAGGTACCTTTTGTAAGCTTGTCACCTGGTGTAGATCAAAGTATTGGTCCATATGGAATATCCATGCTATAGGATATTTACCATCAAACTTCCTCATATCAATCTCTTGAATGAAGTTGTTTCTTGGTGTGACTTGAAGGCTTGATGATGTGGATCTTGAAGTGATGAATAATTTTGAAATTGAATATTGGCCTCAACACCATTATTCACTTTGTTTTTAGGATTTCCTTCTATATCCATATCTCTTTTAGGGATCCCCTGTAATTACATGGATTCTATGGACTTCATGTATTTTTTCATTTCATTCATTTTCTTTTCTGTTTGATACATATCTCCATCCATCTTATTTTCCATATGTGCAATATTTTCATTTATCTTGTTTTCCATCTATTCCTGATTTTCATTCATCTTCTCTTCCATCTTATTTTCCATTTGTTTTCTATTTTAACCCATCCTATTTCTTATTTAATATTTCATTTAGATTACTAAGAATGTGATAAATATACTAGTTTCAACATACTACCAAACATTTCATCAACTTGGTTCTTTATTTGGGATAACCTATTTTCAAAATATTCATTTTCTTCCAATGTCCTATGTGCGATTTATAGAGGGTTATTTGGTGTTGATATTTTTCATGGAGCCATGTGGGATAAAAAAAATAATACACCTCTACTTTCTCTTTATCACAAATTTTGAATCACCACTACAAGGAAAAGTACCTCTTGCAGAGGTTTTTGCAAACGCCCCTATAAAAATAGCCCAAAAATTTGTTTATAGCGGATGATACTAGCAGAGGCGAGAAAGTGAAGGCTTTAGCAGGAAGCGGATGATACTAGCAGAGGCGAGAAAGTGAAGGCTTTAGCAGGTGTTTTACATTGGTTCTTTTATAAGTGCATAATGCACCGATGTGTTTTATACAAAAGGCACATTGGTTCCCTCAAAATTAGTGCATCGTGGCAGGGTTATTTCAAATAAAAAATTATTATCTGGTGCACTACGGAAATAATGACAGACCGGGAAATAATGACACGCCATAATAGCATTCTTTAAAAAATATTTGGTGCACATATTAACATTGGTATCACCGGTGCACTATTAGTAGAGTGCATCGTTATATGGTTAAATAAAAAAACATTACGCACCAATGTATGATAGTGTCAAAAAATATATTCCAATGCACTCCATTGTATCATGTGCATCGGTGTGCACTAGTGCTCCAATATGTAGCACCATGTTATGGTTAATTTCCAAATTTATGTCATGTGCTATGTAAAATAGGTCACACCAGGGCATCTATTATTATACTCCACCTGGTCATTCTTAAACAAAAAAATTCGCAACACTATATTTTTTCAAAAAATGTACGGGAGTTTGTTGGTTTATCTCTTTCTTCCTACCTCTTGGGTTGACCTAGGTTCATATCTAAAAAGGATTCCAACAAATCTCACTAAAACTATCAACCCTCCTAGTAACCTAGAAGGCAACACATTACATAGGGTGTACTAGGTAGTCTCGCCTGAGATAGTTCTATGGGTGACTGTAATGCTCAAGTGCTTCCAGTCTGGGAATGAGTGGGGATCTGGGATTGTAATCTGTGACCTTAATTTATCTATTGTCCATCTATATTAAACACTATTTCATTATTTATTCATGCATGTAAATCAACAGATCTAACTATCACATCAATACATTAATCTAAGGTTTAACCATTAACAACACATACATAAACCATAAGAAATTCACATAACACATTGGTGCATTGTTGTAGCATTGAACCCTGGGTCTACCCCTATGCCAACAATATGACCCTTTCCTTCTACCACAATGGACCTTGTCAGTCCATTTCGTCACCTCTACGAAACTTTTTCAAAAATCCCTAAAAAATTTAATTTTTGAAAAATTTAATCAATTTCTTCGAAGTTTCTTCGATGAACTTAAAAATTTTAACCAATCCAAAATGAACCCCAATCATTGATAGCCAAGTTGAAAGTGATATGGGTTTTTGATTTTATGAAGTCCTCAGTTTCCATTAAAACCCAAAATTCGACCTTCTGGGCCAAATTTAACTCTACAACTTGCAAATTGATGCCCCTTCAGGGTCAAATTTAACTCTGCAACTTGCAGATTGATCCCGTGATCATTTCCTCAACCATTCTAAGTGCAAATTTGACTTAAATTTGCTTAGAAATTCATAGATTTCACTCCAATTTCATAAATTTTCCCAAATCCATCATAGTTCAAACTCTACAATGGCGAATTTACTAAATTTACACTAGTATTTGGCCCATACGGATCTAATGTTGAACCAAAATATTTGATACTACTCTGTAGTGTTCCCCACTACTAAACCCAACAATTTTAAAAAATTCTCGATACCAATTTAATCAAATTTATGCATTCCAAAACTTCCCATGCATCTAACAACACTTTTAAAACATGAATTGCAACAAAATTTACATTTGCACAACATCATACCAATGCTTAAAACTCAGAGTAAACACACAACAATTAAAACCCATAATAAATTGCAATGCATTGAGGATTTAACATGCATTTAGCAACATTACGAATTGCAGTCAAATATACATACACACAACAACATATAATTCCCTAAAAAACAGAGTGTATGCACAACAAACAAAAACCCATAATTAAAAACAATGTAGCAGAGACAAACACTTAATGTTTTAACCAAATGTGCAATCGGATGTAGGGGATGTATGTTCTACCCAACCATAGATCCATTGCTCCAAGTCTTAGTAGAAATCACCCCCGATATGGGGCTATAAATCCATAGGAAAGGGGTGTCTCGCATCTGAACACCACTCACAACAAGCTAATTTTTCCTACAGCTATTCCAATTCTCCATATCTCTTCCCCTCAACCTGCACAAACCAAGGATTGGGATCCCCCTTCACTACACGTAGTCCCTTGGGCCTTCCCACTTCCCTCCAAGGATCCAAAACAGGTTGGATAGGAATCTCTCTTACTGGGGACAAATAGTTCCAATGGAATATCCATGATAGTTTACAAATCATATTGGTATTAGAGAAGTTTCCTTTGGAGTATTTTTGGAAAGTTACAGGATCCGGAAATTGTCTTAAGAAGTAATTCATAGAACCCCATCCATGGAAGATGATTCTATTCATAAACACCCTCAATATGTAGTGGAAGAAATATTCTCATGGTTGGAAGAACAAGTTGTTGATATCGCCCGCAATATGGTCGTCCTCATGGAGGCTCTAGTAAACAATTTCGGACCTTTTGAATAGGTTGGTGGCTCTAACTTAGAATTTGGATCTAATGTGAAATCAAGAGATAGTGAATACCTAGAAAATGAGTCAAGAAAATATCTCGACAAAGATCAACCAATTTCCAGTGCCATCACTTTTCCACAATCTCTATTCAAAATAGAAGTGAAAGTGGACATCAAACCCTATCAATTAGGTGAGATTGATGTTGTTAAGTTGAATCATTGGTTGCAATAGTTAGAAGTGTATTTAAGTGTCCATAATATAGATGAAGAGTAGAAAATTTCCTTTTCCTAATTGAAACAAGAGGGCCATTGTTGGTTTATCTCTCTATTCCTACCTCTTGGACTGACCCGGATTCAGATCTAAACAAGATTCCAACAAATCCCTCTAAAACTATCTGCCATCCTGGTAAACCAGAAGGCAACACAACACACAGAGTGTACTCCACAGTCTCACCCAAGATAGTTCTATGTGTGACTGCAATGCTCAAGTGCTTGCATTCTGAGAATGAGTGGGGATCTAGGATTGTACCTTGTGATATTCATTTAATTCATCTATTGTCCATCTATATTAAACACTCTGTCATTCTTTATTCATGCATGTAAATCAAGAGATCTAACTATCTCATCAATACATTCATCTAAGATTTAACCATTAACAACACATACATAAACCATAAGAAATTCACATAACACATGATCTACCATGGTTAACCCCCTACTGAGCTATGTCCACAAAGATTTGGTAGATTAGGATCTTTTATTATGGTTCTGTAATATATGGCACCTTGTGCACTACATTCTCTGATCTTACAGTCTCACAGGATCCACGATCCCTATGAGAATGACTAGATCTCACCAGGCTCCTTAGCCTGTGATCTAACCCTCGAGATCAAGTTTCTTGACTCTCCTATAACTCAATAACTTACAAAAATATAACAAATATTACAATCTTTCTCCTAGATACACAAAACAATCTTCTCTTACATGTTATCCCCCTCACCTAGAGCTCCTAGGTACTTATTTATACTTATTATTGGATTATCAACCATTACAATGTCTTACAAAAACCCTAACCCTAATGAGGTTAGGTTTTCCTGCATGCATGCCTCACATGTTTCTTTTCCCCTTTTTCAGGTGTCGATTTTTCTTTATTTTTGACCTGCTCCCCTGTTGTCTCGACAATGCTATGATTCCTTCAACACTTCTTTGATTTCTCCCAATTATATGTATTGCATGAATGTTGGGAACAACTCTTTTGGTGTCCTTCCATCATGCATGTGGTATACCAAACAACTTTTCTTTTCTCTTTGCCCCTATTCTAGTTTAGTTGATATGTGAGGTTCTTCAAATTCTCCTTCAACTCCTCTATTGCTAGATCTATCTTCTGGTACTGGTTCTCCTCAAGTTGTAGGGCGTCCTGTAGAGCCTCTTCCTGATTTTGAAACTTCTACTGCCTTAAAGGGTATTTCAGATGTGGTAATAGTTAGTTCACAAATAGATGTCGATGTTGCATGCCAGTCATGACATATTTCAATTTACCCTTCAACCGTTTGAACCTATGGCCGATCTCCCAAACAGACTCTCCCATTTTATTTCTGATCTCAATCATCTCATTCATGTACTTATCTTCTGAGCTCAGTTTCTAAAATTCATTTATCAGAAGATTTTTGACATATGCAATCATCCTTGTTGTTCCTAGTGGACTGTTTACAACTAAGATCATGTACCAATCCAGTGCACAGTCTCTTAGCATGATAGCTAAATGCTCAAGTTTTGTATCCTCATCGGTGATCTTCTTTTCTTCCCATATCTTCTCACATATGAACAAGTTCTTTTCAGGATCCTCTCATTCCTCTCCCTTGAATTCGGGTAACCAGATGGTGGGATCATGTCCTGCCATCTTGAACGGTGATGAACTATGACCTCCACGCGGTGTAGATACTTGACTACTACTTCCTGAATTGGCTCCTCTAGTTGCTTCTCCTTGGTTGGGTGCACTTCCTGCTATATTTCTTTCACTAAAATTCGGTTGTTTAAATGGTGGTGTTATTTTTGGTGTATTTGTCCCACATGGGTTTATGGGTTCCACACTGACACTGACATGGATAGGAGTTCTTCCTTCTATTCCTGCCATTGGGCCTCTCGTATTCCTCTCATATGTTGCATGTAAGATTTCCTCAATCTTATCCACAACCTGAAGATCCTCTACCTCTTCTTCATCACTTGCCAATCCCTCTCTCTCTCTCTTATGTATCTCTTCTTATTAATCATCTTATATTGGTAGGTGTAAAGACCCCTCTTTGTTACAAATACATGTGATACAATGCAAAAGAAAGAGTTTTTTTTTTTAAGTAGTAAGGCAACAACGACAACAATTAATCAAAACAACTTGATGATGAACACAATGCACAGAAATCAGGAAACAAACCACAACGACCCAACATACTGGCACATCATGCAACTAGATGAAACATAAGATAATCAACAGATAGATAAAAACGACTACCCACCTAACACAAGCAAGACAATGTCTACAAGATAAAGGACAACATCAACAACCTGACACATCAGCTTCAACAACCAGTAACTAGAAACCTCTATGATGCACAAAACAAACACATTAAGGTGTTATAGAACCAATTACCAACATCAATTACAAAGAACAATACACCCTCATTGGGAAGCACAAGACTACAACCAGGTTATCATTCACATCTATCCATCAGGGCATGCAAAGATCCTCTCATCAGGAATCATGTTGTCACAAGGTGATAGACGTGAGAGTAACCATGGAGCAACATAAAATATCTAGACTTTAAACCCAAGCTAAATCCAATGCGCTAGGAGACTGAATTGACTGACAAAAATACATGAAGACTACCCAAGTACCCAATCGACAAGTCAACAAGACGTAATAGAACTCTGACTACTATAACAATCATACATCACATTAAATTCCAAAACAATCCTACATCAACATGGTTAATGGCACGAAATAAATCTAATATTTAACCCATCATACCTCACATTAATTTGCTGAATCCACATAAGTCATACATTCCTTAAACTGATATTTCTTTACCATTTATGGAATAACTACTTTTTTTTTTGCATTGAAAAAGAGAATTAGTATATGCACTTAACATAATCAATACTAATACCAGTGTAATGAGGAGTTTAATGATGAATTACACCATGTTCACATAGTAAGAAGTATATTCACTTATAGGTACTAGTTATTCCATGGTGACGCTTGATTACATCAATTTGTGCACATTAAAAATAATTATATTCAAACAAATAGTTCACTTAATAATCTATCTATGAAACATGTCTTTTAAAACTAAATTCGCTATCTTTTAAAACTGAAACAAATATATCATTGTCTTTTAAACAATATAATTCGATGTCTTTTAAAACTGAAACAAATATAATTTGTTATCCTTTAACAAGTCTATTGATTGATAAAACTATAAAAACATTGTCTACCATATTCATTGTCTATCATATTCACATAAAAAAAACATTTTCTATCATTACGCTATCTATACAAACTATGTCTATCCTATTCACATATATAAAAATGTTGTCTATTAACAATGTTGTCTATCATATTCACATATATAAAAACTATGTCTATCATATTCACATATATAAAAACTCTGTCTATTAACAACGCTGTGTTTAGAGCATGTATAAAATCGTTGTCAGATGTATGAATAGATTCGTTGTATAAAATCATTGTGTTTAGAGGAAAGAGAACACAGTTGTATAAAATCATGTTGTATAAAATCATTTTGTATAAAATCGCTACATAGAATCGTTGTGTATAAATTTGCTATCCCTTAATTCTATTATATTACTGTATCCAATCCATTTCTGAAATCATTATTTAACAATTATTCACTGTCTAACAATATGATATATATCACTAGCCATATATAGCTATCCATTATTATATCGATGACTATTAAATACATGATATTGTTGTCTAAAAATATATGATAATGTTGTCTAATAAATGGAAATCGTAGATTTTATTTCTGAGTTTGTTCAAGTGCAGGGATAAACTGAACGAGAGATAAATTAATGCAAATATTAAACATTCAGCAAAAACATAGAGAATGAAGCCCCAAATCGTTGAGTGGGTATGGTGTAAATAGCTGAGATAAACTGGGTGAAATCGTTGGGTCAATACTGGGTAAATCGCTGAGAAAATCGTGGGGTAAATGCTGTGTAAAATGCCAAGAGAATCATGGTGTGAATGATGGGTAATATGCCAATAAAATCATGGTGTGAGTGCTATGATTTATCAATAAAAAGTGCAGAGGTTTACCATTCGAGCGCAGAGATTTATCATTCCAGAAAACAAAGAGATTTACCAAAGTTTAAGAAATTAAAAATGCAGAGTATAATCACAGTTTAATCAATCAAGACGCAGAGAATCAACGCAACTATGAGAATCAATGCAGAGAAACAATGATGGTGGACTGGAGAGAATAAATGCCCAGGAGAGAATAACTTGTTGGGCAGAGAATGATCCTACAACTATTATCCATGCATAGGAAAGCAAGGCATTTGAATCTAAGTCTTTAAACACTGGAGTGATGACCGTCGATTCGACTCCTAGCCGACTACTGAAGAATAGATTGATAACTTAAAGGATCGCGAAACAAAGGATAAAAACACAGTGTCTATCCATATCTTCTTTGTGGAGAAACAAATAATGAAATAAAAACATGATCAATGAATAAAGAAAATGTAGGCATGAGATACAAGAACGTAGGTAGGGTTTTGAGCCTGGGGCTCATTCTGGCCACATGCAAAGAGACAATAACTCTTAAATAAAGGTTTCAATGGATAGTAAGGGTTCTTACTGAATAAATCAAGCGACAAGGGGGTTACAATTATCGTAGGAATGCATGTGCAAGAAATCTCATGGAAATGAAATCTTCAACTGAGTACAGAAAAATAAACATGTGTAAATTAAATTTCATTGCAAGTAACAACTTTAACAGGCATACCTTAGCCAAATGTGAATGCTCTGAAGTCATTTCTCGTGCACGCCCCTTCCATCTCCTGCTTGCCAACTGATGTGACCTCACCGATACCTCCCAGCCAACACTAGGGGTACTCTTCTTCCCCCTAAGACCCCCGAGTCGCAAAGGGGCCACACACACAATACCAGAGAATTCTATCACCCAGATCGCCTTGCAAGGTCAAGCTACCACTCGTGACCCAAGCTGGGTATCCCAACTCCCACAAGAGAAATTTCAGTCAAGATAAAAGTTCAGCAGCGTAATGTTACACATGCCAAATGATGATCCATAGTCCTCCTTCTCCATCTCTTTTATAGATTTTTTTAGTAATTAGTTTCCCAATTTCTCATTAAATTCCTTTTTCATTTAATTAATTTCGAAAAACCTCCCCCATACACATGTCGCTCGATCCCCTAGTTGCACCAGAAAATCAATTTTATTAATTAATTAAATGTTCCTATTTCCCTCACCCACCAAGAGAATTCCTAAAAATTCTCCTCGATGTCCCAATATTCCCTTACAATAAATGACTTATGTCTTACTTAATTCCTAGTTGAGTTCATAAATAGAAAGTTCCAAAGGCTAGATTCCTTACTAAGTTAGACATTCATTTTTTTCTTTAAGTTTCCCCCTTTTTAAAGTTTTACTTTTTCCTTAAGTTTCCTCTTCTTTTAAGTTTCCCCTTTTTTATAACTAAGTTCAGAATTAGTGGTTTAGATAAACAAACATTTACTCTTTTTATGAATTTAATCCTCCATTATAATTCCCTTTTTTTTTACTTTAATAATTAAAGTTTGAATTTCTCTTATTATTTATAAAAGAACCTTTATTGAATTGAAATTTTATAAAAAGAATCTTAGTGAACTAAAATTTTATAAAATAACCTTAGTGAATTAAAATTTTATACAAAAAAACTTAGGGAATTAAAATTTCCACTTTAATCCAGTTATACGTCTAGTTAGTTTTTTTTTTTTTTGTTCAAACGTTCTACTCAGACCTAGGTTTTTAATTCACTAGGCTTGGCGAAATTTCTTAAGGGAAAAATTAGTCATTCAACGTTACTTATCATATCATTCATTTTAAGGCTGACTAGGTTTATTCACTTACCAAATAAAATCATGACGTGCCCTTCAGTACGCACTATGTGCTCCAAGGGTGCCACTCACCTCTTTCTATTTTTGTTGCGCAACGTGCACTTCAAGACCCACTACTTGATCCAAGGGTGCCACTCGCCTCTTGACTGAATTTGGTAGATTTCAAACACCTGGATTCAATACTCTTCTAGGCGATCTTGTGGGAGTCTAAGGGCCTCTAAGGAATAAGGCCCCTGCATTATTGCACACCCCTTAGAATCATCGTGAGCGACTGTCACAGTCTTCCCTAATGGGATCATGGGTCTTCTCAAGCTAGGTAATCATTAGCCTATAGTTCGAGACATGATGAAAATGTTATTAGGATGTGGTAGGGATACTGCCACAACTATCCCTCAATGTATATGGTTTTTTTGGATGACCCCTCTACTCCAAATGTGAGTTTGGTTGGCAAGCTATCGTCAACCTGCATCATCAATGAATCATGTGAGAAATAAAATCCACAATCATAACATCTAATAATATGCACATAAGTCATATATATACAACAGTCTAACCCCAATAGTCCACTCCCTGACTCGATCCAGAGTCCAAGGGTTTCATCGATGCCTCTACATCCTTGAGGTCCAAATCCTACAGACTTAGGAGAACCGAGTCAATAGAACCTGTCTAAGTCAATACTTCAAAATAACATATAATCAGATCCATAATGCCTCATAATAATAATCAACGATCAATGGTACAATAATCTGGATCACTTGCAATCAAGTGTCCTCAAAGAATAAGTTCACTCAGTGCACACAAGAGCGGGATGCTACAGAAACATGAGGAAAATGTCCACTGCAATTATTCCCACAACTCAAATATGTTACAGTACTTTGCACTGTAACAAAAAGACACAAGAAGTGAACATTTCATGTCAATGTCTCATTTACAGAACGGTAAGAAATAAAAAATTTAAATCCAAATGTCTAACTTCAATTCCATGAATTGAGATACCAATTACAATTCCTCCAAAAGTCAAGCTATCTTCCATTTTCAACAAAATGGGATGAAAAGTATGAAGACTTAGAAATATAACAGAATTAACGATACCCAAGAAAACTGATAAGAACACAAAGGAAAGTTCATAGCAGAAATGCAATTTGAACTTGCATCTGCATTCAAGAAAGTAAAAAATGAAATTTGAACTAGCATATTCATTCAAGAAAATAAAAAATGCAATCTGAACTTGCATCTTTGTTTAGAAAGTCAAAGGTTTCAACAATTCTTGTGAACTTCACCTAGGAGAATCTTCCTAAGTTTGTTCATGCACCCTTTCACAGTGATATCATAGATGCACTTACCTAAATTATTATAAATGTTAGAATATATTTTTATAATATAAATGCTAGAATAGATTTTTATAATATAAATGCTAGAATAGGTTTTTACTATATTATTTTGGAACTATTGTTTATAGTCAATGTACAATTATGGTTTATAACATTTTTTATCTGAAATTTAATTTTTTTTATTGGGAAACTATGATTTAAAATAAAATTTACATTTGGGTTAATTAAACATTTAGCTCACATATGTGTGTGTGTGTGTGTGAGCTAGCTCGTGCATATAATATATATGTGATCTAGATCATGCATATAATATATATGTGAGCTAGCTCACATATAATATATATGTGAGTTAGCTCACATATATGTGTGTGTGTGTGTGTGTGTGAGAGAGAGAGAGAGAGAGAGAGAGAGTGTGAGCTAGCTCGTGCATATAATATATATGTGATCTAGATCGTGCATATAATATATATGTGAGCTAGCTCACATATAATATATATGTGAGCTAGCTCACATATAATATATATGTGAGCTAGCTCACATATAATATATATGTGAGCTAGCTCACATATAATATATGTTCAAGGCCATTTCCATGTACAGGGACGAGCCTGAACTCGGGCTTGTCCCTCTACATGGACAGGGCCATATTCGGCCATGTTCCTTAGCTTAGTAAAGGCTATGTGTTACACTATGAGCATTACAGACTAATACATGGTTACGATAAAGGTATATACATATTAATGATAATCATTCTAATCAGTTGTTTGTTTATTTGATATTTACGATCATACATGTTATATTGAGTTCATGTTAGTAAGGGCTATGTTCTCTTGTTCAACTTAACCAATATCTTACCTATGATATTCTTAAGCCTCACATTTTATGTCCTTATTGAAACCCATAGCTATTTGTGCTTTATCTGAATAAGATGTACACACCATATACGTAGTTTCCCTAATAAAGGAAATATAACTTAAATCAATACTAATAATAATAATAATCAAAGCATGTAAGCTAGCGTAATAACAACTTGATCTCAACTAATATGAAACACACCATGTATAGCTATATGCTCTCTTGTTGTAATTCAAAGTACTAGTTGTAGTGTGACTTATAATTTTATGTTAGTATTACTGCCATTGACCTTTATTCTAGTGAACACAATAACATCTAGCACAGAATAAGAGTCAATTGGCAGGTATAGGTGATAGACATGAACTAATCCCATTACAGCTAACATGATTATATTGCTTATGGTATAGATACTAGTAATACTAGATATGCATATATGGTAATATGGTAACATATGAACAAGGGGAATCGATATGCATACTCTGATACAGGGTGGTAGAGATAATAGCCATAGTGTTCCATGAAGATCATATAGAGATTAGTGGCCTATACCTTAGACTCAGACTCTACACTCTTAATTATATCTTGGCTTGCTGAGAGTACCAAGAGATGCGCTAGGCTAGGGCGCACTGGTCTATCCATAAATTTGGTCAATCTCTTCATTTAAGGTGTCTTAACAAGAGGATTAGGGTTTTTGCAACTGCTCTTGCTAGTAACCCTAGCGACAGTGCTTTTGGTGACTGCTCCTGCTAGAAACCTTAGCGACAGTTCTTCAATGAGATCAATATCCTTATGGATATGCTTCCTTCCAGTGGTTAGATTGAATGAAGGAGGTGTGGTCCCATAACCTATTAGAATATAATGGATCTGATCATTTTACCAGCGACAATATCACTATGGTCACCCAACCATAGGTTGAAGCCACCCTTTGAGCGCCTTGAACTTGACAGAGAATCATTCCAGAAGAAAACCCTAGGATAGATAGACAAACAAAGGGTAGCACACCTTTCCCTAAGGATAGCACATCAAACAAGAGCTCATCAGATCATCCAAACCCTAACCAAGAGATAGTCTAATCCAAAACCAAAATCTGCTAGCTGTAGCAACTGCAACGAAAACTCTCCTCCAAACCTACACAGAAACTGGGAAACTGTAGTGAGCACAAGTGTTGCTCTACAATTCTGAGAATTCCCTGCGAGAATGAATACTGGCCTCCTGTATTTATAGTAATTATGGCTAACTGACTAGGTCAACTTCTCATTCTGGGTATCTGTCTGTTCAGTATATATTATTTCTTTTGGTCAACTTCTTCTCTTGTAGGCTAATAAACTAATATCAACTATCCTCTTGAGCCGACTTATCTTCTAGGGTTATTAGCCAACTCATTAAGGTTTCTTCTTGCTTACCGGAATATTCTATTCTCGTCAGGTTTACACATGGAGGTAAATATCTCTCGCAACTACTCTAATATCAACAATTTGTTGTCTAATAAATGTTTTTATTACTGTATTTATTGATACAAGGTTGTCAACAAAAACTATATCATTGTCGATCAATAAATCATGCAATACCCATTGGTCTAGTCACCAATCTCTACCCAGCATCAAAGGATTTATTTTCACTGGATACATACATATGAAATGAAATAAAAATAAGGTGATTTCCTTCTGCTGGATATATACACGTACATAGGTTGGTTGTACATATATAGACTAATTTTATGGTTAAATTTGTTTCTTAATGCTTAACAAATGCTAAACAAATGCTAAATTGTTTCGCAATTACATAGAGGGTATTTACGTTTTATGTAACAAGTAGAGTGTATTTGAAGAAAATCGTGAAGTAATATTCCATGCACAATCGCAGATGAAGGTTTGTGAAACGCAGAGTATGTTTTATAAAAAAAAAACACAGGGTATGGTTTAAGAAAAACACAGAGAAATTTTAATGAAAAATGCATCAAAAACTCAATGTAAGATCGTAAGGTCAGAACATGGAGTCACTGGGTAAATTCCAAGAAAAACGTTGAGCAAATTATAATGAAAATCGTAGCAAGAAATTCACCAAGATCTAAAGCAATGCACAAAATATCATTGATGTTCATTGAGGTAGAAGTTGAGGTAAAGGATGAGGACTCCACGCAAATGTAAAGAAAGGGGCAACACACTAACATTGAATTAAAGGGGAAAATTAAAAACGAAATGCAAAGAGTAAGATCGACATTAATCACAAAGAAATGAAGAAAAATTTTCATTGTGCAAGCAATGGAATTGCTAGGAAAAATAAACGAAATGCAGAGGTTAAGGAGGGAATAAACACTCAGGAGAGGATTCCTTGCCAGTAGAAAATTTATCCTTCACTTATTATCCATGCACAGGAAAGTAGGGCATTTGAATCTCATCCTTAAACACCATAGTGAAGAAAGTCGATTCGGATCATGGCCGACTGCTCAGGCACAGAGTAATAACTTAAAGGATAAGGGACAAAAGATAAAAACACAATTTTTATTCGTGTTAAATCAATAAAAACAAAGGCAGAGAAGTCATTGCAATCATAGTTTGGGTTCGTCATGGGAAATCAATTCAAAATACAGCAATCATAAGGCTGGGAAGACTTTAAGTCCTCTAATCATAAAACGTTGGGCTCATCAAGACAAAGTGTTGAAAGATAAAAATGAAATCTTTGGATAGTGTTATGCTAATTAAACATAAACTTTAACACAATAGAAGTACATTACTAAAGAAAAAGGAACAATATTTAAACTACCATTCAATACAAGTATACACATGTGTATCGTAGCCAAATGTAAAAGATCTGAAGTTGTTGTCCCACGCGGGCTCTATCCAGCTCCTGCTTATCGACCGATGTGACCTCACCGGTACCTCCCAACCAATGCTAGGTGTACTCTTCTTCTCCCTGAGTCCCACGAGCCACAAAGGGGCCATGCACACAATACCAGAAAATAATAGCACCCAACTCGCCTTGCAAGGTCGAGCTACCACTCGTTACCTGAGTTGGGTATCCCAACTCCCACAAGAGAAAGTTCAGTGAAGATAAAGTTTTAGCAGCTTAACGTTATGTAAGCCAAATGTGATCCACACTCCTCCTTCGCCATCCTTTTTATAGAGTTTTCAAGTAATTAGTTTCCCAAAATTCTCA
>CBVK0100526291.1:0-21092 GCA_900067695.1 Picea abies
TTCTTTCAAAGTACACAAATTGGTTGATGCAAGTTTTAAGTTTTCATCAGTCTTTCTTCATTTTTATTTCAGGTTCTATATTAATGTATATACAATGTATCTATGTCATAGTTGTGATGAAAAATCCCTCTCTTTGGTTGATTGCTTAATCAACACCATAAAAATACCCCCTTGCTGCAAAAGATCCGGGGACGTGTGTAATGTCGAACAAATTTTACAAGGAAAAAGGAACGGAAATTGTACTAGGACTAGACACGGGGAACAATGACCTATGAATGGGGGCAACGTTGAAAGCTTTTCAAATTGTTTCTGTATGCACTGACATTTGACATGGATAGACTATTCACATGCCTAAATGATATGGGAGGGTTTCTGGACTCGAATTTGACTCACACACCCACTTTATTCCATCATCAATTCATCATGTAAACCATAAACCCTAATTTTCTTTCAAAGTACACAAATTGGTTGACACAAGTTTTAAGTTTTCATCAGTCTTTCTTCATTTTTCTTTCAGGTTCTACATTAATGTATATACAATGTATCTGTGTCATAGTTGTGATGAAAAATCCCTCTTTTTTGTTGATTTCTTAATAAACACCATAAAAATACTCCTTTGTATTACTAGATGAGGGGACATGTGTACTGTAGAACTAATTTTACAAGGAAAAAGGAACGAAAATTGTACTAGGACTAGACACAGGCAACAATGACCTATGAATGGGGCCAACGTTGAAATTTTTTCAAACTGTTTCTGTATGCACTGAAATTTGACATGGATAGACTATTTGCATGCCTTAATGATATGGAAGGGTTTCTAGGCTCAAATTTGACTCACATACCCACTTTCTTCCATCATCAATTCATCATGTAAACCATAAACCCTAATTTTCTTTCAAAGTACACAAATTGGTTGACACAAGTTTTATGTTTTCATAAGTCTTTCTTCATTTTTCTTTCAGGTTATACATTAATATTGTATATACAATGTATTTGTGTCATAGTTGTGATGAAAAAATCCTCTTTTTCGTTGATTTCTTAATCAACAACATAAAAATACTAGATACGGGCAATAATGACATGTGAATGGGGCCAACCTTGAAATTTTTTCAAACTATTTTTGTATGCATTGAAATTTGACATGGATAGACTATTCACATGCCTTAACGATATGGGAGGGTTTATGGACTCAAATTTGACTCACACACCCACTTTCTTCCATCATCATATGATCATCATGTAAACCATAAACCCTATTTTTTATATGTTCTAGTAGATATGTTAATGATTCCTAATTTCATATTTGTATTTGACTCAGGATAAAACTAGCTTGCAAAGTATCAAATTTTAATTTCAAGTTGATAAACAAGCATCATTTGATATCGTTGCAAGAGAGATGAATGTAAATAATCTTGTGATGAATTAGCTATGCTATCGACAAAAAAAGTTTGTCGATAATATAGCTAAATTTTTGCAAGAATGTGTCTTTGAATGGTGTTACATGGTTTGCAAGGAGTGTAGGGATTATATAGTGCAATGTAGTGTAGTTTATAAGAACAATCTCTATGCCAAACCTCAAAATGGATAGTACCATATCTTATTCATAAGACAAATATTATTTGTATGTTTCCTTTGTGGTGGCTCAAGCCCTCACACATGATGCATGACAATAAAATGTAACAATTTGACTATTGAATGATAGTGTTATGTCACCCATGGTTAAGGAAATAACATAAGGTTCTTAGGTCCTATTTGAATCTTCTTAGAATTGAGATTCGTTACATAGTCCTTGAAAAAATAAAAGACTTATGTAGTGGATATTTGGTCTTTGTGTGGGACATTTTATGCCATTAGTATGTTTTGAACAAAAATAATGGATCTTGGGGACTACACCATGGTCAATGGACAAACAAAATTAGGACATTAGGACCAAAATAAAGCTTTTGTAGTACTAGATGCGAGGACGTGTGTATTGTCGAACGAATTTTACAAGGAACAAGGAACAAAAATTGTTCTAGGACTAGACACAGGCAACAATGACCTGTGAATGGGGCCAATGTTGAAATTTTTCAAACTGTTTATATATGCACTGAAATTTGACAAGGATAGACTATTCACATGCCTTAACGATATGGGAGGGTTTCTAGACTCAAATTTGATTCACACACCCACTTTGTTCTATCATCAATTCATCATGTAAACCATAAACCCTAAGTTTCTTTCAAATGACACAAATTGGTTGACATAATTTTTAAGTTTTCATCAGTCTTTCTTCATTTTTCTTTCAGGTTCTACATTAATGTATATACAATGTATATGTGTCATAGTTGGGATGAAAAATCCCTCTTTTTTCATTGAATGCTTAATCAACACCATAAAAATACTCTCTTGCAGTACTAAATGCAGGGACGTTTGTATTGTCGAACGAAATTTACAAGGAACAATGAACGAAAATTGTACTAGGACTAGACACAGGGAACAGTGACCTGTGAATGGGGCCAACGCTGAATTTTTTTCAAACTGTTTCTGTATGCACTGAAATTTGACATGGATAGACTATTCACATGCCTTAACGATATGTGAGGGTTTGTGGACTCAAATTTGACTCGCACACCCACTTTCTTCCATCATCAATTTATCATGTAAACCATAAACCCTAATTTTCTTTCAAAGTACAAAAATTGGTTGATGCAAGTTTTAAGTTTTTATCAGTCTTTCTTCATTTTTCTTTCAGGTTCTACATTAATGTATATACAATGTATCTGTGTCATAGTTGTGATGAAAAATCCCTCTTTTTTGTGTTGATTGCTTAATCAACACCATAAAAATACTCCCTTGCAGTACTAGATGCGGGGACTGTGTAATGCCAAACGAATTTTACAAGGAACAAGGAACGAAAATTGTACTAGGAATAGACACAGGCAACAATGACCTATGAATGGGGCCAACATTGAAATTTTTTCAAACTATTTTTGTATGCACTGAAATTTGACATGGATAGACTATTCACATGCCTTAATGATATGGGAGGGTTTCTGGACTCAAATTTGACTCACACGCCCACTTTCTTCCATCATAAATTCATCATGTAAACCATAAACCCTAATTTTCTTTCAAATTACACAAATTGGTTGACGCAAGTTTTAAGTTTTCATCAGTTTTTCTTCATTTTTCTTTCAAGTTCTACATTAATGTATATACAATGTATCTATGTCGTAGTTGTGATGAAAAATCACTCTTTTTCATTGATTTCTTAATCAACACCATAAAAATACTCCCTTGTAGTAATATATGCGGGGACGTGTGTTCTGTCGAACTAGTTTTACAAGGAACAAGGAATGGAAATTGTATGAGGACTAGACATGAGCAACAGTGACCTGTGAATGGGGCCAATGTTGAAAAATTTTCAAACTGTTTCTGTATGCACTAAAATTTGACATGGATAGACTATTTGCATGCCTTAACAATATGGAAGGGTTTCTTGACTCAAATTTGACTCACGGACCCACTTTCTTCCATCATCAATTCATCATGTAAACCATAAACCCTAATTTTCTTTCAAAGTACACAAATTGCTTGATGCAAGTTTTAAGTTTTCATCAGACTTTCTTCATTTTTCTTTTAGGTTCTACATTAATATTGTATATACAATGTATTTGCGTCATAGTTGTGATGAAAAATACCTCTTTTTCGTTGATTTCTTAATCAACACCATAAAAATACTAGACACGGGCAACAATGACATGTGAATGGGGCCAACATTGAATTTTTTTGAAATTGTTTCTGTATGCATTTAAATTTGACATGGATAGACTATTCGCATGCCTTAATGATATGGGATGATTTGTGGACTCAAATTTGACTCACACACCCACTTTATTCCATAATCATATCATCATGTAAACCATAAACCCTATTTTTCATATGTTCTAGTAGATATGTTAATGATTCATAATTTCATATTTGTATTTGACTCAAGGTACAACTAGCTTGCAAAGTATCAAAATTTAATTTCAAGTTGATAAACCAAATATGAAATGAATCCAAGCATCATTTAATGAATCCAAGCATCATTTGATATCGTTGCAAGAGAGATGAATGTAAATAATCTTGTGATGAATTAGCTATATTATCGACGAAAAAAGTTTGTCGATAGTATATCTAATTCATCGCAAGAATGTGTCTTTGAATGGTGTTACATGGTTTGCAAGGAGTGTAGGGATTATATGGTGCAATGTAGTGTATTCTATAAGAACAATCTCTATGCCAAACCTCAAAATGGATAGTACCATATCTTGTTCATAAGACAAATATTCTTTGTATGTTTCCTTTGTGGTGGCTCAAGTCCTCACACATGATGCATGACAATGAAATGTAACAATTTGACTATTGAATGATAGTGTTACGTCACCCATGGTTAAGGAAAGAACATAAGGTTCTTAGGCCCTATTTGAATCTTCCTAGAATTGAGATTCGTTACATAGTCCTTGAAAAAAGACAAAATACTTATGTAGCAGATATTTGGTCTTTGTGTGGGACATTTTATGCCATTAGTATGTTTTGTACAAAAATAATGGATCTTGGGGACTACATCATGGTCAAGAGACAAAAACAATTATAACCTTAGGACCAAAACATGGCTTTTTAAGTGTAAGGGCCATGAAATAGGCCTCAATCAAATATGTAGAACCTTTGTAAGGTACAATTTTCCTTTGAGTGGGATATGGATGCCATAAGAATTTTTTCACACCACATATGGGAGTCAAGGCTTATAACATCATTGAGGGAGGAAAACAAGGGCTTTAGGCTGTAAATAAACATTTATTTTACTTAATGGCCATGAAGAAGGGATCCAATTCGGAATGTGGGAACCATTAATATATTTTTTATATCAAAATAAGAATGGATCTCTTAACCTATACCATGGCCAAGGGATGAAAACAAAGGCCTTAGGCCCTACACAAATTTCTCAAGATTAATGGCAATGAAGAAGGCCTTAAAACACCACACTAATCCTTTGTTCGGAATTTGTGGCCATTGGGTGGGATATGGACACCACAGACAAGTTTTATGCACCATGTAAGGCACATGGGATCATGAGAAATATTCTTAGGGTCTTTACTAGGGCTAAGGAATGAACATAAGGTGATTATTCCTTGTTTAAATATTCTTAGGAGAGAGCTTCGTGATGGAGTCATAAAAAAACTAGACAAGACCTATGCAGGGGATTTTTCACCTTTGTGCAGTATATTTAGCATCATTGATATGTTTTTTTAAAGAGTAAGAATGGATCTTAGGGACTATACCATGTTGAAGGGAGGAAAACAAGGAACTTGGGTCCAAAATGAATCTTTTTGAGTTTAAGGGCCATGCACTAGGCCTTGAACAACCATGTATATCCTTTCTAAATGATCTTTAGCCTCTAAGTGGGATATGGGTGCCATTAGGATTTTTTTCACACCAGATATGGGATAAAAGGCATATACCATAATTGAGGGATGAAAACAAGTGGCTTAGGCCCTAAACAAAGCTTTCATGTGTTTAATGGCCATGAACAAGGGCTCCAACTAGGAATATGGGCACCATTGGTATGTTTTTAACAATAAGAATGGGTCATAAGAACTCTACCATGACTAGAGAGGAAAAAAAGGGCCTTAGGTCCTAAACATATTTTCTTTGGTTAATTGGCCATTAACAAGGCCTCAAACCACAACATCTATCATATTTAATAAACTATGGTTCTTGGGTGGGATATGGGTTTCATTCACAATTTTTTCACACCATGTATGGAAATTAGGTCTTGTCCATGGTGAGGGAAATAACATAAGGTTTTTAGGTCCTATTTAAATCTTGTTAGTACTAAGCTTCATGATGAAGTCATCAAAAAACAACACAAGACCTATGCAGAAATCTTTAGCCTCTATGTGGGATATTTGGTGCCATTAATATTTTTTTCATAATAAGAACGATTCTCAAGACTTGTACATCCATGTCTAGGGGAAGAAACAAAGAACATTAATCTCACAATGAAAGTTCTTAAATTCAAGGGCCATGAACTAGGCCTCAAATAACCATGTATATCTTATTTAAGAGATATACGACCTTCCAGTGGGATATGGGTGTCATTAGGATTTTTTTTGCACCATATATGTAATTCAAGGTTTATATCATCACCAAGGGAGGTTGTCTCCTGGAAGTGGCTTCATTTTCATCAACTCTTTATCATTATCAAGGAATGGAGCTACTTCTTTCTATTCTTATGTTATTTGTGGACTTTGGTTCATAACAACAAGGGTTTCCACTATGCCCTCTTTTATTCTTATTGGTATCCAAAGGACTAAGAAGGATCATTAAATCATACAACAAAATGGGAAAATAAAATAACTAAAATTAGGTAGGAATATTTTTCTTTCCCATGTCTTGTTTGTATATGTTGTCCTCTTATTTGGAGTTGGTTCTATTAAGAAAAATTCTTGTATTAAAGAATCACTTTTTCTTTATTGAATCTATAGGTAAGGAAGTAAACATGCATATATATTATGTTTCTTTTAATGGTTTGACTCATAGACAAAAAATAGAGGTGGTCTAAATTTTACCTTTTCAAGTATTATATTTTAGATAAGGGTTCAAATACTTTGGCTTCACACTAAAATCCAATGGATATTTCTCTAGGGATTGGACCCAACTATATGAAAAAATAGAGATCATAAAAATCTTTAGATGGTGTTGTTGTTAGTAATTTATGGTGGGTGGTTATGGTTAACTCTCATAACATTGGCATTGGAAGTTTTCCTTGTTTATTATCATTGCTTAGCATACATTCCAATTGGTATACTAGAGGAAAGAAGAGGAAAATGTTTCAGTTTTTCTAGAAGGGAAGAAAGGAAATGAGGATTCCCTTAATCAAATGGATAAGAATTGCAAAACCAAAATCCCTTGGAGGTTAGGAATTAAAAAAAAAAAATCACTTTGAAACAATCTTGGTATCAAACAACCTTAGCACCCATATCCCACTGGAAGGTCAAATATCTCTTAAATATGTTCTTTCCCTGACCATGGACAAGACCTAAGTTCCATACATGGTGTGAAAAAATTGTGAATGGCACCCATATCCCACCCAAGCACCATATAAGTCTATTAAATAAGATATATGTGGTGGATTGAGGCCTTGTTAATGGTCAATGAGCCAAAGAATATATGTTTAGAACCTAAGGCCCTTTTTTTCCTCTCTAGTCATGGTACACACCTTGAGACCTATTCTTATTATGAAAATGTACCAATGGTTCCAAAGATACCCTACATAGATCTTGTGTGGTTGTTTAAGGACCACTTCAAAAATCTTGGTCCCAAGAAGATTCAAATAGGGCCTAAGCACCTTATGTTCTTTGCTATACATTATGCCCAAAACTTGTGAATGGTGACCATATCCCACCCAAATTCCATATATCCCTTAGAAATAGGCCATATATCCATATATCCCTTATGAAAGTTCTCAAATTCAAGGGCCATGAAATAGGCCTCAAATAACCATGTAGATCTTATTTAAGAGATATTTGACCTTCCAGTGGGATGTGGGTGCCATTAGGATTTTTTTTGCACCATATATGTAATTCAAGGTTTATATCATCACCAAGGGAAGAAAATTAGGGCCTTCTTCCCTAAATAAATCTTTTTTATGCTTAATGGCCAAGCTTGTTAAACAAATTCAATTTTTTAAGCAATAGAAATATTAAATTCTTAAATTTAAGTGGTATATGTTTGGTAAACAATATTTAAAATTTCATAAATTAAGTAGTTTAGATCCTTCTTAAACTCCAGATTCCACAAAGGCAAAGATGACTGCCTCACCCTGACATGTTTCAAAATGAAATCTTTAGCACTAAAAACTTCTTGTAAGGGAAGAGGACTTATTTTCCTTATTTGGGCACGGTAAAGGCCTCTAAACACATCCATTTTGCACAAAACCAGCTAATGGCACATGGAACACCACTCCAAGGTAAAAGAACCCACAAAGATGGCATGTGCCATGGTTGGAGGCCTTGTTCACAACACATGTTGCCTAGATTAAGGTTTATTTTCCATCATAAGGATATTGTTTCCCTATTATGATCATGGTCAATTCCTTGAGATTTGTCTTTAGTAAGGAAAACATCTTAATGGAAACCATATCCACCTCCCAGGAAAAGGACTCCCTAGTGAGGGTTCATGCCATCGTTCTAGGTGTTGTTCATAGCACTTGAGCTCATGAAGTTTCAATTAGGGATTAATGTCATTTTCCCCCCCTTGACCATGTTTAGGAATTAATACCCATTTCCAATGCATAAAACCTACTAATGGTTCCCACATCCCACTCATAGGCTTGCAAACAACCCATACACTGGACTCATGCATTGGGTTGAGCACTCATTCAAGGCTCTTGAGCTTAAGAATATTCAACAATATCTTGAGCACTTGTTTTCCTTCCTTGAACATGGTGAATATCCTATGATATATACTCAGTGCACAAAACCTCCTAATGGACTCCATATCCAACTTTGATGCTAAAAACCCCTTAGACAGGGCTTGTGTTATAGTTTGTAGGTGTTGTTCATGGTGATTGATCCTAAGAAGTGGTGTTTATGGAATAAGGTCTAAGTTTTTTCCTCCCCTAACCATGACATCTGAGCTCAAGAAGGTCCAGTTAGGGCTTAAGACCCTTCTTTCCCCCTTAACCATGCTTTTTTTTTTTTAAGTAAAAAGGCGAATCCTGTTATATTAAAGCTTCAAAAAAGAAATACACTTGACATACAGGTGCCAGCTGTCCTACCTATGTAGGAAACCAGGACAGCTGGCCTGTCCACAATAGCATGCAAAATCAAACAGCTCGTTTCGCCACCTTGCCCGAAGGAAACCGGGGTGCATGTCCATTTTCATCAACAGTTTAGTAAGGCCTATGCTAACGCTAACTAGGCTAATAACTAAAGAGCTACAACTATGATAAACAACAAAAGAAATGGTGTTGGAGACCATGCAAAACAGAAGAACCTATTCACCGGAGTCCTCGCAGCTTTCCTTCGCCTTGCCGCTGCTGACAGGAATGACATAGGGCTGAGCACAGGTGGGGCATTGTCGCCGAGGTGTGGCACTGGAGTAGGCTGCGTATAGCATGTCCAATCGTTGGCTAACGTGGACAACTCTGAAAATTTGATCATCCACCAGACCGTGGACCTCAAATATCAGTTCAGGTGCTCCAGGTGTAGGAGTGGTGGCAGGGGCGGCGACTTTGGTTTGGAATCCGTTTCCTGGTTACCCTACGTCTTCCTTTGTGGCTACGAGTTGGTGTTGCTTTCCAGTAGCTCCTCCTCTACCAGGAAAGTGGCAAACTCTTCATTAGGAGCGTCCCTGGGACCGTAAGTCTCTCTCAAACTGGGTGGTGGTGCTGCTTCTTCAATACACGTTGGGGGGTTCCAATTATCTGGAACTGTAAACATTCGACTCTCAGAAAAGTCTGGTGGGAGCTCCATGGTCATAATTTCCTCGACGTAAGTTCGGGGGGGAAAGTTTGTTGCTATGGTCTCCCTACGTCGCTTCCTCTTGGCTAGGAGCAGAGCCCGTTCGAACCTCTTGTGTCTTTTCCTCCTAGAATCAACCGCGTAGTGAGATTCGAATGCATTCTAAGAGTTCCAGTGAGATGGATAATGGCATAAACAATGGCTGCAACCATTAAAGCCGAGAGCTTAATTCTCTGGCTGGATGGCCTATGGTCGCATGTGAGAGGCCCCATCGATAGAAGGAGGCTAACAGAGGTGAGAGCCTTCATAAATGGATATGGTGTGAGGTGAGAGACACCATAAATGGCCTCTCCCTACGCGCCTCCATGTGCCCCTTCCTTTCCACGTGGCACCCCATCCGGGGGTGGGAAATCCTTGCTGGCCAGGAGTTGGAATTGTTTGGATATGTCTGAGGCTTCATAGCTTCTAGCATCCCAAATTATTTGTTCAGTTTCCCTATGGACTCCTTCGTTTTCCAGGTAATCAGCCACTCCATTTTCCTCCCTCTTAACATGGGAGGGGATGATGCTGATGTTGTTCCCAAGTATGCCTTTGAAGTCCTCGAGCATCCTTGCTAGGCGCCAACTGGGAGAGATTTTTTGTGGATTTCCCCCGTGTAGGATCTTGGTGATTAGCTGGATGATGATTTGTGAGTCCCCCTCCAGAATTATTTTGTGGCTAGGAAGGGTTGCTGCAGTTCGAAGGCCCTGTAGTAGGCCAGTTAATTCCGCTACATTGTTTGTGGTCTCCCCCAAATACCCTGCTGTCAGAGTTAGAATTTCCCCTTTAGAGTTCCTGATCATAGCTCCGTAACTTGTGGGTGCGGGATTGCCTTTTGAAGCTCCATCAAAGTTGGTTTTTATGAATCCTGTTGGGGGGAGGGTCTAGGTGGTTGGGTTGGGGATTCGATTCTTGGGAGCTCTGATTGCCAGTGAGTCATTTAGTTTGAGTTGCCAACTTTGGAGGGTGCATAATTCTTCCCGGTTACATTCCTTGTCCCCAGGTTGCCAACTCTTACTTCTGATTGTTTCTTTGATGAGTGTGGCAGCTCTGTCCTAGGTTAACTCCGGAGTGGAAGATGTGTTTGTTTCTCTCCTTCCATATTTTCCAGAGAATAAATCCTGGGAGGAGTTGCCATATGTAGTTCAGAATGGGGTTGTTATAAGTGATTGAGTCCCAATTTTCGATAGTGTCTCTGATGCTGCCTCTGTTTTGATTGGATCTACGCATGATTTGAGCTCCCTGGTCCCAGACAACTTGACTGTAGTGACAGCCGTTGAAAAGATGCTCCTTGGTTTCTTCTTGGTATTGACATAAGACACAAATTGAGGGCCCAATGAATCCCCTTTTTCTGAGATTATCCCATGTTAGAATTCTATTATGGATGATTAACCAGAGGAAAGTAGAGACCTTGGGCCAAAGTGCCTTATTCCAAATTTTGCTCCAGATGGTGTCCATTTCTTGATTGTGGTAATTGCCTTGTAAGTAGTAGGCTTCTTTTATCGAGAAATTGCCAGAAGTAGAGTGCCCCCATCTGAGGATGTCTGGCCCCTCCTTAATGGGGATTTTCCTGCGTCTCGCTTCATAATGCCTAGCTGACAAGTTTAGGTCGGGTGGGATTCCTAGATCTTGGCTGGAGGTCTTCCATTGCCGCCAAGTCTAACTCGCTTCTATAGGTTTCCAAAGATCCTTTACCTTAAGTGAAGGGTCTTGATTAAGAGCTTGTTGGAGGGGTGTGAGCTCTGCTAGTTCATTTAGAGGTTTGAGTTGTTGCCACGAGTCTTGCCAGAACCCTGCACTGTCTCCATTACGTATTTCCCAGAAATCTTGTTTCTATATTATGTCTTTATTTTACCAAGCTGTGTTCCAAATGTTCGAACCTTGTATTCGAATGTTGTGTCTGATCAGTTGATCAGATTGCATGGAGGGAGCGTATTTATTTTTCCAGATTTGTGCCCATAATGCATCTAGTTTTTTCATCCATCTCCACCATATCTTGGCCCCGATTATCTGGTTGAGCTTTCCCGGGTCTTGAAGCCCAAGGCCTCCCCTTCTTTTTGGTGTGTAGACCTTATCCCAGCTTACCAGTGCCCATTTCTTATTGGGCTGCAGACCTTGCCAGAGGAAATTTCTATGGATGTTTCTAACAACTCTGATGATTTTCTTGGGAGCTGCTAAGGTGGTGAAGAGATAGGTGGGTAGGGTCTGTAGAACTGATTTAAGCAGGACCAATCTGGCTGCAATGTTTAAAGGTCTGAAGGTCCAGTTGACCAAACTGTTTGAGATAGAAAGGAGGAGGCTGTCTCAGGAAATGGATTTGGCTAGCGCTCCTGTGAGAGGAATGCCTAGGTAATTGGATGGAAGGGAGCTCCTGGGGATGCCCAGGATTTTGAAAATGTGTAGCTGAACTGTAGCGGGAGTATTAAAAAAGAAAGCTTGGATTTATCTAGGTTCAATGTCATGCCCAAGGCTTCAGTGAAGTAAAAAAGGATGGAGTTGAACTTAAGGGCTTTGCATGTAGTGGGGGAGTTCATAAGGAGGGTGTCATCGATGAATTGGCTATGTGAGGGGGCTGGCCTAATGTTATGCAAGGGTAGGCCTTTGAGGGTGCCTTCCAGAATCGCTGATTTAATGTAGCAACCCAGGCCTTCCGCCATTAGAACAAAAAGGAAGGGTGATAATGGATCCCCTTGCCGTATGCCTCTAGAGGCTGAGAAAGGATGGGAGGGGACTCCATTGACTAGGATTGAGAAGAAAGCCAGAGAGGTGAGATTCAAAATCCAGTTTACCCAATCTTGATCAAAGCCAAAGGAATTTAGGATAGCTCTGAGGTATTGCCAGCTGGCTTTATCAAAATCTTTTGAGAGATCAAGTTTGATTAACATACCTGGGGTTTTTGTTGATTTGAGAGAGCTGATCACCTCATGTGCTAGTATGACGCTATCCATAATCTGTCTTCCTTCAACATAGCCATCTTGTTATTTGGAAATGACAAATGGAAATATTGGCTTGAGTCGATTTGCAATCACCTTGGTTATGATATTGTAGATTACATCACATAAGGCGATGGGTCTGAACTGTTTGGGGTTCATGACTCGTTCTTCCTTTGGGATGAGAGTGAGGAAGGTTGTGTTGAAAGCCTGGAGAAATTGACCCGATGTTCGTGATTCCTCGACGACCTCCCATATGTCCTTTCTTATAATGTCCCAGCAGTGATGGAAGAAGTCTGTAGTGAAGCTATCGAGGCCTAGGGATTTTCCTGGGGGCATATCTTTTACTTCCTAGTCCACCTCCTCCTGGGTGATTGGCCTTATGAGAGCGGCATTCTGTTCAGGGGTGATTAGTGAGGGAGTATGACTGGTAACTCAAGTGATGGCTTCATTTCTGTCCTCCTTGCTTTCTATAAGGAGGTTTTGGTAGTATCTGTTGAGCTCCTCTTCAATGTGTGCATGCTCTCTGATCAGATTTCCCTGCTCATCTTCCAGATGCGTTATTCTGTTGATGTGTCTCTGGTGTATCATTGTTCTGTGGAAGAATTTTGTATTCTTTTCCCCTTCCTTGAGCCACTCCACCTTGGATTTTTGCCTCCATAGTATTTCTTCTTGCTTTCTTCTTTGCTCCAGTTGCACTTGTAGTTCCTCCTCTTCCTTCATGAGCTCAACAGTTCGAGCCCCTGATATAAAGATTCTTTGTATCTCGGCTAGTCTGTTCTCTGCGTCCTTAATGCCCTGGAATATATCGCCAAAAGTGTTTCTGTTCCAGTGTTTGAGCATTTGCTTGAAGTTTTTGAGCCTTTGTTGAAATCTGTACATCTTGGTGCCCTGATCTGCCTCAGACTGGTTCCACCAAGTTTTTGCTAGCTGTTGGAAATCTGGGTGTGTGAGCCAGAATTTCTCAAATCAGAATGGTTTAAATTTAGGTGTTGTCTCTATTGCTATCTGAAGGGCGATTGGCCAATGATTAGATCCCGCTTTGGGGAGGATCAAACTTTCCATGCAGAGGTCTCTTTCAATCAATTCCTCCGTTACGAGAAAGCGGTCGAGTCGGCATGCTACATGCTGGTTCCCTGATCTGCGATTAGACCATGTGAAAGTGCCATTGTTGTTCTCTATGTCTACTAACTTTAACTATTCAGGGAGGGTTTTGAACTTACCGCTGTCTTGCTCGAGTCTTTTTCTCCCGCCTGTTTTTTCCTCTAGTGACATGATCATGTTGAAGTCCCCTCCTAGGATCTAGTTAGGTGTGTTTGCCAAGGCTTTAACTTGGGTCAACTTTTCCATAAATTTGAATTTTTCCTGTTGTCCTTGAGGGCCGTAGACATTGGTGATGGTCCCCTCCTGATTCGAGCCTATCACTTCAAAGTGGGCTGGCAAGGTACCTGCAGTGGAGAAGGGTCCACTAAGGATAGTGTGGTTTGGGTTCCACAATATTGCTAAACCCCCCGAGCCTCTCGCAGAGTCCGTGTGGATGTAGTTACAACCTTTTCATATACATTGGAAGATGATTTCGGCTTCCATTCCTGCACATTTTGTTTCCTGTAACATTAGAATGTCTGGGCTTTCCTCCTTGATGCAATCCCTAAGGATTCTTTACTTGGATCTGCCGTTGAGTCCTCTAATGTTCCAAGTGATAATCTTCATCATTATGAGGAGGGATGTGGGTGGAGGTATCCCTCCGAGAGCTTCTGTATTTGACTTGGGTTGATCATGAGATTCCTAGCTTCTTTGATTAGTTGATGTACTGGTTTTCGTCCCCTTCTTTTGTTCTCACGCGGTATTTTATTGGAGCCAGAGCTTGATTCTATGGCGATGCCAAGGCAAGTTGTGGATCCCACTGTTGAATTGAGGAAGACCTTATGCACCTTTCTAAGTTGTTCTTCTAGAAGGCCTTGCAGGTCTTTCTGATTGAGGGCTTCCTCCAGTTTCTTGAGGTCGATGCTTGCCAGATCTTGGGCGTCCATTTGCATTAGAGTATCTCCATATGCATCCCCTTTTTTCTCTGCATTGATCTCTTTATTTGGGCCAGAAGGGGAGGGTGTGGGGTTCTGGTCTTTACCTTTCTGTGATCCGTCATGTGGATCTTGGATTTCCTTGTCCTCAGGTAGCTGGCTCAGTATATCATAAGCATTCCTGATCAAGATCCTAGGTCTGGGGTCGACTGTTTGCTTTCGAGGGGGATTTTTCTTCCTTGTTTGGATCATTGTGAAACCATCTTTCTGCAAATTCTGACCACCTTTGGGAGCTTGCTGATTGAGAGGGCAGTCCCAGAGCAGGTGGCCGTGTTCATGGCATTTTTTGCATCTAAACGGGATGTGTTTGTAGTCAAGGGTTTGTGACCAATCCTCATCCTGATACTCCAGTATTACCGCACCTGGTAAGGCTTTAGGTATGTTCATGTAGACACATATTCGGGCATATGAAGTGTATTTTCGTTGCTTTGTGGCTTTTGAGGCCTTAACATATTGACCGATTGTGTTTCCTATTCCCATAAGAATCTCCTCCAACCAGAACTCCTACGGGAGGGAATAGAGGTGGATCCAAACGAGTGCCATTGTAAAGTCCTCCTTATCCGAGTTGAAGCACTCTGTCTAGAACCTTAGGAATAGCCCTACTAAGTTGTAGAAGTAAGGGTCATTCTCAAAGATGCAATCTCTGTCTTCTAGGTTATATAATATGATTGTGAAGAAGCCTTTCGAGCTGAGATGAACCTCATAGTCTCCTTTGGGATTCCACCAGTGTTTGATCCATTTGTTCAAGTCCCTTTCTGATGGCCAGAGTCCCAAAAATTTGTCGATGAGGGCATGTTCTTGCATGAACTGAGTGTGCTCCCCAACCCTGGTTGAGCTTATGAGGTACCTGGGCGCCTTTTCCATTTGCGGGATGCATTTGCTAGGCTCCCATCCTCGGGGTGCTCTGGGATGGGATGTGTTGGCTTCCGTTTCCATTTCCTTTTGAAAGCCCCGTTCCTTGGAGAGGAGTTGTTCCCGGATTTGCTGTTGCGGCTCGAATGCGGGTCGTTTTGCTCTCGTTCCCGTTTTGTCGTTAGCGGTTATGTTGCTATATGAGGGGGGTTTCCCCCCCTCTTCGGCGCTCATGGCTGCAGATCAAAGCCAGTAGTGGTTCGCGCTGGAGCTGTGTGGTTACATTGCTGCAGCGTGTCCTGGATCGATCAAGGAGAGGCTCACATGGTCGCAGGGCTAGTAGAACCGTCTCAATTCCCCTAGTCTCCATCGATCGTATTTATTCTAAAAAAGATAATTCCCCCTTAACCATGTTAATCCCTCAATACCCATTTATATTGTACAAAACCTACTCATGGTACCATATCCTGCTTTCGATTCTAAAGAACACCAACTAGTACAACCCTGAGAACCATTCCTAATGGGGGATTTGACACATTTTTGTGTAGGTCATATGTTTTGGTTTAATCATGGTACTTATATCACTCAAATAGTCCAAAAATAGCCTACAAGGGTCCTATTTGATGGCTCAAGGACTCGTCCAACACTATATCCTGAGAAGTTGTGTGGGTTGTAGTTGTTTTTCATAGAAGTTAAGCCTAAGAATGTTCACTTAGGGAACATGTCCTTTGTTTCCCTCCCTTGATCTTGGTTATACCTTTAGACCCATTCTTGGTTCAAAACTAACTTATTCATGGTGCCCAAATTCCACTTGGAGGTGAATGATATGTTACATAGGTCATATGTGGTGGTTTGACCACTCTTCTATGGTTCTTGAGCTTGAGAAGAAATGTTTAGGGTTGAAGACTCTTGTTTCCTTTCATCAACTATAGTCATGAACCTAAGACTCATCCATGATGAAGAAGACCTCATAATGTTACCCCTATTCAACTTGGATGCCAAAGACTCCCCAAAGAGGACTCGTGTCATGGTTTTTAGGTGTTGTTGATGGTGGTTGAGCTCGAGAAGGTTTAGTTAGGGCTTTAGGCCATTGTTTCCAACTTGCCATGTTTATGCCTCTACACTCATTTTCTCACGGTTCAAGGATGATTTCAATGACAACTTGAGAATCTTCATGGTTTTTATTTTTGGTGCTTGACTCGAGACTCTTCATTTAGGACATAAGGCCATTATTTCTCCCCCTTGGCATTGGTTAGACCTTAATACTAATTATTGGTTCATAAATAACCTAGTCATGGATCCCATATCCCATTTGGACATTAATGATACCCTATAAAGGTAATATGTGGTGGTATGAGGACTCATCCTTGGTGCTTGAGCTTTCTAATTAAGGTTTAGGTCCGAAGGAACTTCCCCCCCCCCCTTTAACTACGATTAATGACCTATCTACACTACAATAATAGAGATCTCGTGCTAGCATATTCAAATTTCAATGCACATGTGGAGACAAATATCTTGTTCATAAGACAAATATGTAATTGTTAATATGGATTTTAAAGTTGTCTAACACAAGACCTCCCTTTGTTTACACTCTACACAAGCAAACTGAGAACTAATATGCCTTACCTTCATACATAGAACATACACGTACCTTGTAATCCACCTTAATAGTTACATAACATTAATGTAAAGAAACTTTAAAACTAGAAATTGTACAAGTTCCTATATATCCCTTACCCTCTATAACACCCAACCCATAATCCATATATATAACTTATATATTCTGTAATCCAACCTATAACATATAATTCGTAACCCATAAAATCTATACATTTTAACCACTACAATTGTTAACCTATATTAACCCTAACCCTTATCACCCCTAAAGCCTATAACTTTTATCTCTCTTAATTGTTATAACCCCTTATCCTTAACACCTATAAAATATATACCCTTCAGTACCCCTTTGACCTATCACTACCAACCTTAACCCACATTAAAACTAACCTCAATCATCCATAAATCCTATAATCCTTATCATTATCAACACTTATAACCCATTACCCCTAACAACTATAACAAATATACCTTTACACCTTGGATGGGGTACCATGAAGCACAGGGAAGCCATGTAGCACAGGCCAGAGCCCAACCATAACTATGGTAGGTTGGCTCCCCTCCCCTCAACATTAAATGGGAGATTACCATTACTACCCATCAAGCGGTGAAGGACTGCTCCCTCGCGCGAGAAGAATGACGGCCATGGGATCCAGTGAATGGGAGATGTTGGTGGAAACATTCATGTTGTTCCTTTATGCTCTTATCCGGAAAAGCAACGATTTGGGCCATTTCACCATAGCTTCACACTAGGCTGACAGCTCTGAGTTTTGGTGTAGCTACCAACAGATTTCCAGCACACTTACGCTTAGAATTAGCACCCTCCATTGTTCCCCCATGCCAAGGGAAAGAGGCAGGTCGCGCCGTGGCCTTGCCTGGCATAGCTTCGCAGTACGATAGAGGAGGAGGCAACAGTTAGAGAGAGAACTTTCCATATCCCGCACTCAACTCAAAGAGAAGGTTAGGACACATCCCATGGTGTATGCGGAGGAAATGAATATGGAGGAACCAATTCAGTTCCCTCTGAGATCCCTCCTCTTCACCAGGCCAAATAATTGGCACCCCCCCAGTCAATTTACAACGGGAGCTAGTGCACCAAAGACACACAGGCCTGTGTAGGAGGCAAAGGAGGCATACACTTTGATAGTAGAGGAGGAATTCCCCGAGAAATTTCTCCACCTTGACTCCAAGAATGCCAAGCTTCCAGGTGATTTCAAACTCTCAAGTGCAGCAGAGGAGGTGGAGGAGCTCGAAATGAAGGAAGACAAGGAAGGATTAAAGGAGGCTACAAGCAAGGAAAGAGGTGTTATGGCAATGGAGGGTGGTCTGGTCCTAGCACCACCACCTATTACTACAATCCCCAAACCATGGCAAGACCCCCCGCCATTCTTCCACCTAGAGAAATTGGCACTAGTGTTCGAGCTTCGAGGCCATATGGCGGATCAGATCCACCGCAACATACTCATGCACTGGTGCATCGACATGTTATATGAGGCTTACTCAAATGCGCTAGCCATCCAGAAATGCCTGACATGCGCAAGGAATTTTGTCCTACAGACTCAGAATGGGCCTCACAGCGATGACCACAATGATGATGATAACGGGTAATTCTATGGATTGGAGTTCAGTCTGTCTCCTTGCGCTACTACAACACAATTTCATTTTCCTTCTTAAATGCTTGTTTAATTTCTAGTCCAATGTCCAGTTTTACTTCCAGTTTAGATTTTTTGACTGCTCAGAACAGTAGAGTAAAGACTTAAGGCCGCCACCTTCCCTCTTTTCCTTTTGGCAGGGAAAATGGAGGACTGCCAATTTTGTCATGAACATCACAGTCTACCATCTGTGCCGGTTTCCGCTAACTCGACGGAACAATTGGCAAACTGTTGTTATGTGCTTTTTTGTATTTTCAAAATTTTAATAGGATTCACCCTTTTTTATTCACACAAAAAAAACACATATACCTTTACCACTTTAACTTATCAACACCAACCTTCATAATATATAACACCTATTAACCCATACAATCCTTATAACTTTTATTCCTAAATGATATAACCCATACCCATTATAATCCCTTACTAACCCAATAAAATATAACACCTATAACCTCTAATACCCCCATCCCCAAACTTGCAAAATTTCTAAATTAAAATATATATTAATTAAAATAAACAAAAAATCATAATTAAAATTTCTATTATGATGAATTTAATTAAAATATGTATTAATTAAATTAACAAAATATAATAATAAAACATTAAAAAAAAAAACAAAAAAAAAAATACAAATGACAAAGTAATCCTCCCGCGCCAATTCATTACAAAGAAAATTGGGCGTGGGCCATCTACTAGCTTGGATCCCATGTGAGGTGGAAACTACACAACACACAACAGGAGAGGAAAAAAACCAGCCCATACATCACATTCGCAGAGTAGAAAAACCCCATACTAGCTTACATTCCCTACTGCCATACATATTTGTGTTTGTAGAGGAGAAAAACCCCATCTGACAGAGGTAGAGGAGTGGAGATATTCGGTCTTAGATTCCCAGCCGCCATACATATTCGTGTTCGCAGAGGAGAAAAACCCCATCTGACAGAGGTAGAGGAGTGGAGATATTCGGTCCATAGGAGTGGCGATACTTGGTCCAGGATTTCGATTGGACATCAACATAGGCAAAGGAGCACCCCTTGTTAATATTATGGTAGCTGTGGGAGGTATTTACCTCCACGTGTGAACCTGACGAGAATATAAGACTCCGAGAAGCAAGAGAAACCCTAATGAATTGGCTAAATACCCTAGAAGCCTTGTCTTCTCAAGAAGATAATTTATATTAGGCTATTAGCCTCCAAGAGAAGAAGTCGGCCAGAATTAATAATAATATACTGAACAGACACATACCTAGAAGGAGAAGTCGGCCCCAACAAACTGACAGGATTACTATAAATACAGGGCGCCAGTTCTCATTTGTCACATCTCAGAATTGCAGTTCTGCAGTTTGGTGCGCACTGCAGTTGCAGTCTTGTGCGCAGGTTTGGAGGAAGAGATGGTGCAGCTGCAACAACAGCAACAAGATCTCATTTTTGGCTTGAATATCTCTTGGCTAGGGTTTGGGACTATCTAATCAGTCTTTTGTGTTGCGCTATCCTTGGGGAGAGATGCACTACTCTTTGTTTGGCTATCTAGCCTAGGGTTTGCTTCCGAAAGAATTCTCAGTCAAGGTTAAGGTGATTGGAGGGAGGCTTCGGCCTGTGGTTGGGTGATGAGGGTATCGTCAATGGTAAAACGAGCACACCATCTTCTATATTCTAACAGGTTATGGGCCCACACCCCTTCAGTCATCCTAAAATGCTGGAAGGAAACATAGCCGCTAGATATTGAGCTCGTTGAGGTACTGCCGCTAGGGTTACTAGCAGGAGCAGTTTCCAAAAGCAGTGCAGCCAGGGTTACCAATAGTGGCAGTTGTAGAAACCCTAAACCTCTTGTCGAGGCACCCTAAGTGACGAGATTAACCTAATCTCCCGATATATCAGTGCGCCCTAGCCCAGCACATCTCCTGGTACACTTAGAAGGCCAAGATGTGAAGTTTGGATTTCTGGTCAAATTTAGGGTTTGACCAAGTCAAGCAAGCCATGACGAACTCTATGAAGTCTGAGAACAAGCTAGATGGAGCCTCTAACTTCAGATCATGGAAGACAAGGATTGACCTCATCCTTGCTAAGAATAAAGTGCTGGATATTGTGAAAGGAAAGATCGTGAAGCCAGAGTTTAGAGAAGGAGAAGAGAAGGAATCGCAGAATGTTGCAGCTATGGAGAAGTTCAAAGATGTTGACATCAATGCCATGAGTATCATAGTGGATTCCATAAAAGACCACTTGATACCCTACATCTCTCATCTTGACTCATCGAAGAAGATGTACGATGCCCTAACAAATATCTTCTCAGTCAGAAACATTGGACAAGTTATGAGTCTGAAGAATGAGCTTCGTGACATGAAGATGAAAGATGACGTCAACATAACATCATACTTTGTAAGGATCTCCCAGCTAAAATATCAACTACAAGTTATTGAAGAGATCACTTCAG